>JANKHO010000065.1:0-49607 GCA_027627235.1 Agrocybe chaxingu | reverse complement strand
CATGGCGTGTACGGACGTGTTTGCGGACACTTGGATGCCTCTGGTGATCGAGCCCGCCCTGGCAGATGATGGCGTGTACAAACCCCTGGAAACACTCGAAAGGATGAAGGGAATTGATTGGGCGAAGAGGGGCCTTTGTGCGGAGTGTGTGCTCGAGAAGCGGGAGGAGTGGACTGAAGAGCAGAGGATTGTGTGGAGGCTGATGGATAAGTGGTTGGGCTCAGACCTCGAAGGGGGTTCTCGTGAAGGGTAGGGAGTGACACGACAACAAAGCTTTCCTTTGTGGATAATCAAACAACCTCTCGTGTGTCGTGGAAATTCCTAACGCTGATCAGGATGAATGAGAACGGAATTGGATTCTCGAAGCATCCAATTGACGGGGTGTGTCCTTGCTTCATATCTCTCCCTTCACTCGCGCCAAATAAGTCTTTTTCGGTCTCTCTAAATGCTCCAGTTCAAACTCGGACATATCTGATACGCTTCCGGAGAATGTAGTCGGCGAGTCAAACCTTCAAAGCATGGACTATCGGTCCTGAACGCGGGGCCTAGTCTGCGAGATTGCAATTGACGAGCGTGGCTCTGGTACAGGTATAGGTACCGTCCTACTCGAAGCTAGAAGGTTTTTACCCCATCTTGATTTGATTTTTACCGCGATGGCGGATGAATTCGGTAGATGCGACCATAAGGAAATTCGCTTCCCGTTTCAGTATAACCATTGGGGGAAGAATTGAAACAATGACATGAATCGAGCCGACAGGCAACATACCGTGTCCGTGGAGATCGCGAAATGAGCTTACTCCCTTTGCGTACCTTTTGTGTCCAATCTTGGGGCGGTCAGAAGTTTGCGTCTCGGTGCACCGACCGAGAATGAAGAAGAGATGCACTGGCTAAGTATATCTGCTCATCAAATTACACGTAGTGGGTCCAATACTATTATCCACCCGGCCTACCACTTCATCGATAAGCAAAAGACTTTCTTAACTTTTTTGTTTCCATGTTTTGAGACCAGCCGAGGTGTTCCTTAAATGGTGACACACTTTCCGTCAAGAACGCTTCAGGCTGCCTCGTGTCGGTGACGAATAAAAATCTTCGGAGCTAGGAAAGTGCCTTTGGAATGCAATGGAGTCAACCGTCTGATGCGCGTCGTCAGTGTGGCAAATGTTCAAGCATCCTTTATTTTCAAATTTATTGTTTCGGTACGCCAGGCAACAAGCGCCCATAGCGCCTTGTTCCGAAACAAACAACAACAAGCCGAATATTACGTCGGTGATTGAAATCACTTAGCTCCATCCCGACCGCGACGGTGATGCGATTGTTGTACGCCCTCCAATCTCTCTTACATTTTGTCTTGCCAAGCATAACCCGTCACTCGGGTTTTTGGACTCACGGTGAGTGATTTGTGTTTGTTGCCCCCACGGAGTGACGTTCGACACCGCAGCTCTCGGTCATAGGCGGCCTCGTAACGACCTGTGTCGGAAATTAATAGGATAAGTAAGCCTAACCTACTTCGACGAGTGGCCTGTCAGATTCGTCGACGAGTTCTTGTCCGAGGCATTGTCGTTCATCAGCTTGGGAACATCGCTGCAGGACTCGGTGCTTTGTTGATCAGTTGCATGGAAGTTAGCCGGCTTAGGGCCCGGCCTCAAGGCTGATTTCCAATTGCATGGAGACGGCGCCCACAAATGTCACGCGTACATTAAGCTTTTCGTGGTTATTTGTACTACTTTTGAACCGCAAGAATATGGGGATCCGGAGGTGCCTTTGACGTTCCGGAAATGGATGGTGACACGCCCACAACGTTTACTCCATTCTTGTCTCTTGTGAGTCGCAGTTTTGTCGTTGCCTCGCTCCTTTATTCTTGACTTCTATGCTCTCCAGCACAATTACAATGACATCGACTGGTGTGTCACTTTATAAGGCAGCCGGGTTGCGCCATCGTTTTCCACCAACATCCCACGACATCCCTTCCTCTTCGACATTCCCTGAAACACCATTGCCTGAAACACCGCCGCACAACAACAGCAATAACGGCACTATGGACCCCGAAACTGGGAAGGAGTCAATTCTCCCAGACGCGAACTCCGTTCCGGATTCACCTCAGGCTCTTCCTGCGGGCGACCCAAATGTCTGCTATCGAACATGGGGGATCTTCACGGTAGCGTATGAGAAGCAATCGTGGAGCTTGTTTTCCTTTCCGATCACTGCTACCATCCAGGAGTACAGGAAACCTTTCTGCTCCTTTCTCTGTTTCCTGAATGACCTCTGGACTATCGACCGCTGGCACAGCACCCAATACTACCTGTGCATGCTGTGGGCAACCATGGCCCCAGCAGTCGGCTTATATCTGGCCTCCGTCTTTTTTATCACCGTAGGCATCACCATACGATAGCCTGGCTTTCTGTTTCATGCAAATTAATGAACTTGTACAGGTCCAACCGATCCTTCATTCTCCTGAAGTCGAAAGCGAAGCGGCAAAGGACCTCCAAATTATTGGATTCGCCTGGCTTGCGTGTGGGCTAGCATCGACTCTGGTCGAGAAAAACATGTTCGTATCGCTTCCTTGTATCTCTTGAAATTAAATCGACTAACTGGGTCTAGGGTCCAACTAAGGGTCGACCTTGGGGGTCGACTGAAACTTCATTTTATGCCCCAGCTTGCCGCAGGTAAGGTTTCATGAATTCTGTATCTCATGCCTTTCTCACTCTGAGTATAATATTGTACACAGCGACTCTACGATGGGATCTCGATCATACCCTAGGTATGTTTAGACCCTCCTCCTACCCCTGATTTTGGACTTTGCTTTAACACCACGACTGCAGAGAGCCTCCGCTACTTTCCCAGTCCATACGAGTACGGCGACTATATTCCAGGATGGAATTTCTTCAACCACACTTTTACTCTTTTGCGTCATATCTTCACGGTGGTCTTCCAGATTCTTGTTGCTCTTCTGCTCTTTTCCAAGAACGATAACCAAGATGCCACATCACTTTCCGCTTTGAGCGGACTTTTTCTTTGCGTGGCACTTCTGTCGCCCACAAACGATATGGGAGGATCAGGTGCGTTGAACTTTTCTTTATGCCCACCAAGAACGCCAACAAGTTCTAGGCTACACGTTCTGGACGAACAATACGCACTACAATCGACTTATGCACTTATTTAACACCATATTCGATCCAGACATGCGATCGACCTTGATCAAGGACGGACTCGCTGAATCTCTCGTTGAAGGTGGGTAATACTTCTCTTTTGGGGCAATCATTTTTAAAAAATATTCCACATAATCAAGAGTACAAACGCGAGTCACAGGCTCTCGGTGTTGCGGGAGCCGATACTTGGATTCTTGGATGGAACCTTCTACCCCAGTGGTACTGGTTACTCGGGCAGATTTTGCTCGGAGCCTCTCCCATGGTACGTTGTCGTTGTCTAACGTGTCCTCAGGAGGATGACGTCTACAGGTGCTGTATGCACTGGCCGCGCCATGGTCGGCGAACCCATTAGGAACTATCCTCCCGTCGATCGCCCTTGCTCAGTACGCCGTTTTCACCATGAAGTATAGCATCGAGATGCTCCGAGGCTTCTATGGACGGCATGACTTCCTCAGCCTCTTTCGTGAGGCTGAGCAGTTTTATTACGCCTTAGGATACGCCTCCTCTCCGGTCCTCGGTTTCCGCGACTATCCTGATCCCAAGAGCGACCCAAAAGGGATGGAAATACAGTTAAGGCAAGTGTCATCTTCGTAATCAATTATCACGCCAACTTGAAGTTCATTCCTATTTAGGGGCGTGTCGTACAAGCGTCGCGACGCAGACACTTCGGCGCCTAATGTAGTCGAGGACATCAGTCTGACAATCCAACCTGGCCAACTCGTGGTAGTCAGTGGAAGAGAAGATTGTCGGAAGGAGACTCTTCTCAAACTGCTTTCGGGAACATTGACACCGACGTTTGGCGAGGTCCGTGTAGATGGCGAAAAGCTTGGGAGCTATGACATCCGCCAGCTCCGCGGGGCCACCGTCTTTGTTGAGAAGACAGAAGCGATTTACCCGCTGTCAATCCGGGAGAATATCTTGATGGGCTTGGGCTATCTTAGCCGAGACGAACGTGATGCGATCCCGGATGAGTGGATCAAGGAGGCCGCTCGCCTCGGAGGTGCTTCCGAGTTGGTCAAGGAGATCGGATACGAGACCGCGATAACTCCCTGCAGTATCCCAGCTTACAGTTTGACAGAGCGACCCGGAACTGCTGCGATTCGGGCTCTTCGACAGCGTTCGCCTGACCCATTTCCTATCACTCTGACGGATGCACAGAAACAGTCCCTTATCGCGTGAGTTCTTTATGCCTCAATTATGAATTCCGTGCTTATTGTGTTCTTGAGTTCGCGAGCCATTCTAAGGGCTAAGCACGGCCTGAATATCAGACTTGTGATCCTGGACGGCGTTCTTGATGCTTTAGCGCCTAAGACTCAGGACGAAATTTATACTCACTTCAGGCAGATCGCTCTCGAAAGAGGCCAGACGTTGATGGTGTCCGCCCACCATGTCCGGCAACTATCCCAATATGCTGACCTAATTGTGTAAGTCCATACTGGCATTTGATGCCTGTTAGTCGCTGTTCTCATGGTATTCCTAGTTATATGGAGAATGGTAAGATAAGCGCCCAAGGATCACATGACGCGCTTCTTCGGTCGGAGCATTCGTATTTGTCTCTTTTTGACGCGAAAGAGTCACTGTACTTTTCCTGATTACTTCTGGTCCTCTGCCTACTTCCTTCTTCCTAATGGACTCTATATAGAATCTGACCAAACCTGCGTCTTGTCAATCACTTCTATTTGTTTTACTTTCGATCGGGCCTTCGCCAGTCCTGTCTTATCTAACCTGCATGTAATAACTAGTGTAAGCATTCTCTTCTCATGTACCAAGTGTCATATCGACGTTTATCTGCCCCGCTCATAATCAGTCTATGATTCTTTAATGATATCATTTCGAAGTTGGGTAGAGGTTCTTGACACGTCTCCGCTCCGAACTCTAGTTCGGATGAACTAGAGTCTACAAACTCCTTTACCAATCTGCTCACAAGCAGCACGAGAAATTTTGAGGCACGGTATTTTTGATGTCTTTGTGGCTGTTGTGACTGCCGGAATGTTCAGCAGGAAACCTCCCTGCGTGCCTCTCGTCGCCAATCTTGGCCAAAAACTGGCAGAAACGTAGTGCGGGGTAGACGAGAATTTTCCCTCCCGTATGTCCGCACTCCACTTTCTCGATGATGTATGCCGAGGTATTCCAGGAGCTCCTTGGACATGTGCTGCGTCGGCGGACGTTCTTTGCTCCAACGCAGTCTCCGAATGTGAAAGTTCGGGACAAAAAGAGAACAACTTCCGTCTTTTCCACAGAAAACATGTGCCAAATTTGTCCATCACTTTCGTGGCAGGGCTCTTGGAGGTGCGGCGGACCTGTCCCCGCTCCTGTACGATGCAATTGCCGGGAGCGGCACCCACCAAGCCAGCCACTCAAATGTCAAGGGGCCTGGGGTATAACATGACCTGGCTGGAATAAAACCCTACCATCGACGTCCCCTTCACCATTGACGGGTTGACACTGCCTCGATAAAAAGCACGGTGACTGCTGTTCATCCTACCCCTGCGATCGGCTCGACTCTTTCCGCGCGATGACGGACTCCCCGGCTTCCAGTGCACTGTCGCCCCCGCTCCTTGCGAACAAGGAGGGAATCGCCTCAAGCGAATCGCAGACGGATGCCCTCGTCATCCAGCGACCGCCTTGGCAGAGAGCGTGGTACACACGCAAGAGGGTGCTAGCCCTCCTTGGGCTCGTCGCTCTGGTCATTGTCTTCCTCGCCGTGTTTCTGCCTGTGTTCTTTATCGTTATCCGGAAGAAGGGCGGTTCGGAAGTTAGAGCGGGCGCTGGTAGTACAATTGGAGGAGGGTCAGGCAGCGGTGTTCCAAACCCCGCGTCCCCGTCAGGGGCCACGGTGAGCGACCTCAGCCTTCCTGCAATCTGCTCTTATTCAGTTCATTATTGAAGAGCGGCGGAGATGGTTCAGTCATAAGGCTGGCGAATGGGACAGAGTTCACCTACAGAAACTCCTTTGGCGGTTTTTGTACGTCCCCATCACCTCCCCCCACGAACACGTCGAGTTGAGACCTCTTCTAGGGGTACAGGATCCCGCCGATCCCTTCAACAACAATGCTCGACCCAATTTATGGACTCCTCCGCTCAATACAAGCTGGACATGGGGAAAAGACAGGATTCACGGCGTCAACCTCGGCGGTCTCTTCGTTCTCGAGCCATTTATTACACCAGACATCTTCCAACGCTACCCTGGAGCCGTGGATGAGTACACACTCAGTCAGGCGATGGCGGCGGACACGGCCAATGGTGGTCTTTCACAGCTGGAACAGCACTACGATACGTTCATCGTGCGTCGAGCCCTTCTCTTCGTGATTTCATTTCGTTGACGTTTCGCCGATCGTTGTAACCTAAATAGACGGAGCAGGACATCGCAGAGATTGCTGGTTAGCCCTGGCTGTGATAGACTTCGCTCGAAGCTCAGAACTCAAATCGTTTGTTTGACAGGTGCTGGGCTCAATTTTTTGAGAATTCCCATCGCATTCTGGGCGATTGAGACTTGGGAGGGTGAGCCGTACCTCGCAAAGACTTCCTGGAAGTGAGCTTTCTCGTTGTGTTCCCGTTTGTCTTCGACGTCTGACAACCGTTGTCAGGTATTTCCTCCGGGTGCTTGAGTGGGCTAGGAAGTATGGACTGCGGGTCTGTTTGGACTTGCATGCGGTACCGGGGTCGCAGAACGGTATGTCATCATTCAATTTAACACTATTCGAGCACTGAGCGCCGTTCTCGATCCCGGTGCAGGTTACAACCACTCCGGTCGGTGCGTATCACATCAAAAGCTGTTTCATATCTCAATATGCATTCAAATGTTAGGATGTCTCCGGTCAACTTCCTTGCTGGGAATATGGGCCTCGCGAATGCGGAAAGAACGCTCTACTACATTAGAGTTTTTACCCAGTTCATCTCGCAGCCGCAATACCGCGATCTTATTCCAATTTTCGGCATTGTGAACGAGGCGCTAGTTGGCATCATTGGTCAGGATTCGATTACCAGCTTCTACCTTCGTACTCATGATGTGATTCGGAATATCACTGGATTGGGAGAAGGACACGGACCGGTCGGCTTTCTTCCTTCCCTGGTGCTTCGTTGGAGATGCTGACTATTTCAAACATAATAGTATATCGCCATCCATGATGGATTCCAGTCTCTTTCTGTGTGGGACAACTTCCTTCAAGGTTCGGACCGCATCATCCTCGATGAACATCCCTACTTTGCTTTCGGTGGTGTCAACACGGACCCCATTGCAGCAGATGGCGATACAGGAATCGCTGGTGGACAATGACCTCTATCAGCGTGCAACGCCTGGGGCCCTGCTACAAATTCCAGGTATTTTCGCCATCGGGTTTTCTTTCTGTCTCCTTTCTGACGTGTCTTAGTCGTAGGAATTTTGGAGTCACCTTTGGCGGAGAGTTCTCGGCATCGCCCAATGACTGTGGCCTGTTCATGGTGGGAGTTGGTCAAGTGTCCAGCAACCCTCAATGCCCTGAATACGACAGCTGGGAGACGTTCAATACCACTATGAAGGAAGGCATCCAGAACTTCGTGAAGGCGAGCTTCGATGCTCTCGGAGATTGGTTCTTCTGGACATGGAAGGTGCGCCACACTGGCTTTGTCGTCTTAGTCGTCATATAATGTTTTCGCTGCTTAGATTGGTGCATCCCAAGAGTCAGGAAGGATAGAAACCCCCCCTATGGTCGTACCAGCTTGGTCTCCGCAACGGCTGGATTCCTCAAGATCCTCGAAGCGCCGTCGGCATGTGCCAGTCGCTAGGTGCAGGTACAGAGCCTTGGGATGGCACGTTCCAGCCCTGGCAAACAGGCACACCCTCCTCTATACCTGAGGCATCCTCTTCGCAATTCCCCTGGCCGCCTGTGACTATCAGCAGCGCAAGCGTACCAGCCAGCTTACTGCCGACGTACACAAACACCGCCCCGGTTATCACCCTTCCTCCTGCCACCTTCACAGCGGCACCGAGTTCCGTCACGGCTTCTGCTGACGGCTGGTTTAATCACCAGGATACGGAGGGTGGTATCACGACGGTGGCTGGGTGCCCATATCCAAACGAGTATGATGGCATTTTTTCTGTCGTCCCAACTGCTGCGTGCACTGGACCTGAGTCGGTTGCGACACCAACACCCCCACCGGTGTGAATTTACCAAAAGCAAGAATATCCTGTCGAGCACATTCCTCTCCTTCATCACCCTGCGAACACTGAACACATCATTATTCAGGATTTTTGTGGAATTGCTATCGACTTTTAACGAACTTCGTCTTATCTGGACAGTCTTCTCATGTACCCATACCTTCATCCCCTCCACGGACACCTTTTTCAAGCTCCTTCGACCACTGTACTTGAGGAACATATAACATTTCGAAGTTGGGAATTTGTCCACCACATCGACGATCGACTATAGAGTATTTGCTTCAATTTCGCCTTCTTTTCTCCGTTTTCTTAAACAATATATATGTATCAGATAGATATCCTAGTTTCAGGATACCTTCGACATGACTCTACATAACTGCCTTTTAGAGTTGTTCTGTATTTTATCTCTAGTGTAAACTATCAGGTGTTGGTATTGACAAAATCGCGATTTTCGGGCTAAACAAACTTGGAAGTGATGATCACCTTCAACCTCGACGCCGACCATCCTCAGCGACGTTTGTCATCTTATCTTCGACTAGGGCACCGCATACGTGTATAGAACCTCCAAATTGCATCAGGCACCCACTCTCTGGACTCTGGGGCCTTACAGTTACACAGGCAATCTGATATCGACCACGACCCATGTCCGTCAGCTCTCCCCTGCTCACACCCACTGCTTCGGGATCGTCAACACCAGTCGCATCCGACCGAAAAGCGTCATGGGCGCCACAAACGCGCAATCCGGTCTCTCAACGGGTGTATAAAATACTCAGCACGAACTTCGATGACGAGGAGACACGACAGGCTTTACGAACTCTTTCAGAACTCTATTCCACGCCAATACCCAAGGGAAAGGAGGTCCCAAACGTGTTAGCTGAGGATGCCGACGAAGACTTCGGCCAGGAGGGTGCTACGACCAGTGCGGACACGTCTTCCACCGCGGCTTTGGCGGAGAGCGTGCCAGGAGAATCGGCAGCTAGGGCGAGGAAAAACTTGAGGAGGGATATGGAAAATAAGCTTGCTGAGGGTAGCCAGAAGTTCCTGGAGGCTTTGGGTGAAGTCGACTCTGTGAGTATATCCGCCATTTCGTCCGTGATATCCCTTTGAACATTCACTTGCAAAGAAACTACGCGAGCTTCAGGCCCACGTAGCAGCGATGCGTGCCAGTTGTGACGAAGCCGAGACCCAATTGGCCCTGACGAACGAGTCGAGCAAGATGCTATTGGAGAGAGCAGGTCATCTACGCGACGAACGGTCTGTTTCATCCCAGTATTTCATGTCCTTTCCTGGCGCTTATGTCAGTGGGTTAGGCAGGAGGTGGAGGATAAGAAGTCGATCATTACGCTGTTCCTGGCACGATTCACGCTCAGCGACTCTGAGGTCGAGGCTATGACTTCGAGGGAAGTGCCCGTTGGCCAACGCTTCTTTGAGGCCATGGACAAGACGGAGAGGATCAGAGAAGATTGTCGTGTCCTTATGTCAGGAGAAGAGGGTCCAACGAAAGCTGGGTTCGTGGTCTTCATTGCTGACCGAAGACTCCAATTGAGCACCTTGGGTTTCGTAGGCTTGAAATCATGGCTTCGACATCGACACATCTCGAACAAGGCTACGAGAAAATTCTACGATACTGTTCGAACGAGTTCCGGCAAGTCGGACGCGATGCCCAGCTGGAAGTTGCCCCTGGAATGCTTGAGGCCGTCTCAAGACTACGAAAGAGACCTGAGCTTCTAACGTACGCGTTTCCTATGGTTTATGCTCTCCGATCTACTAATCCCGAGTTTCCCCCTTTACCAGAGAAGCTCTAACATCCCTCTCTGAAACCCGTCAAGCCACGCTCCTCTCCTCCTTCATCAGCGCCCTAACACGCGGCGGACCCTCGGGTTATCCTCGACCAATCGAGCTTCATGCGCACGATCCTATGCGATATGTTGGCGACATGCTTGCGTGGGTGCATCAAGCAATTGCTGCGGAGCGCGAGTTCCTGGAAAGTCTGTTTGGTGTCAAGAGTGATGGGCGGATGGTGGGTAGTGTGCGTAAGTTCGACTCCAAGGGAGAAGAGGAGGAATGGATTCGCGAGTTGATGGATTTGGCTGTTGGAAAGCTCTGCGTGCCGCTGAAGGTGTGTTGTCTTTATCAATTTGTTAACAATGGATTAAGAGATTCCGTCTAGATGAGAGTTCAGCAAACAATTCGATCTCAAGAAAGCAGTATCGTCTCTTACAAAATCGCCAATCTACTCCAGTTCTACCTCATGACGATGCGAAGAACGATCGGAGAAGAAGCCCTTCTTTCGACCACGTTGAAAGAGTCTGCTCAATCTCAAGTCCTCTGGGCCGATTGACTGATGTTCGCTTGCAGGATCACCGACATTGCGTATAAAGTCTTCTACGATTCAATACAAACTCAGAGCGAAGCCTTGGCCCGGGTTCCCCTGGTACGCCTTCTCCGTGTGTTCGTGTTCTTGTGAAATTTGCGTTGAATGCTCGCTGCAGGACCATGACGACCCATCTCTTACTCCTCCGCTTGCAATCTTGGACCACGCCCAAATTCTACGCGAAGTGATGTCCGTATACCAATCGTCGCTTCTCGGCGACGAGCATCAAGACGATGTCAACGAAGGCTTCCACCAAGTCTTAGATATCATGGTCGATCCAGTTGTGACGATGTGCATTTCACACAGCAAAGATAAGAAGAAAGCTCGACCAAGATGGGATGACGCTGTCTTTGTACTAAATTGCCTGTGTTATCTTCAAGTACGTGTTTCTTATTTCATGTAACAAGGATTTGTTTATGACGTCCTCTTCAGACGGTGCTTTCCACCTTTGACTTCACGGCCAAGAAGCAAGCGGACATTCAGGCGATTCTTGACCAGCGGATATCCATTCTAACAAACGAACATGTGGGGAAAAAATTCTATGTTTCTTGGCCATTGCTGATCGGCTTCGTGAACAGAGTGCCAACGTCTTACAGGACGCTGGTTTGCTTCAAGTTGCGGAGATTTGCCAGAATCGCACGACCAACGTAAGCTTTCTAGCCACATGCCCATTGTTGTATCTGACTCCGGTGCAGGAGCCCCTGTCCCGAATTCCGTCAACTCAACCTGCTGACCTCCAACGTGCTTTGCGGCATTTCTCTCAGTGGCTTTCAGGACTTGAGGTTGTTCACTCTCCGCGTCTCGCCCAACTTACGGTCCAGAAGCTTCATTCGCAGATCCACCAGGCTGCGTTGGCCAGACTGGCCAAAACATACAGAATGATCTGCGAGGAAGTGAAGAAGCCGGAGAACAGATATGAGGCAGCATCGACGCTCCTGGGTACCGAGAGGCCGTTCGGGCAGGTGCACCTGCTGTGGCAGATCTTTGGGCTGGAGGAAGAGGAGAGTAGTAGTGAGGAAGATGAGGACGATGACGATGACGATGACGAAGGAGAATCAGAAGACGACAGCGATGAGGAATCGTAAATGTCAAATAGATGGCTTTCTGCCGCTTTCTAGGATCCTCGAGCTGGGAGTTGAGTTGAAGGCCTTTCAGCAAAAAGCACAATAGCCTACAGAAGGGCGGGATGGTACGTATTTGGTTACATGCAGTCTGACCCAAATATGCTTGGCGGCTTCAGATGTTCCTTTTCCTCCTACTCTGCGCCATCCTCTTGGTCAACTCAAGCAGCACCATTTTGCTCGATGAATAATGTCCATGGTGAGTGGAATTCATGCCAAGAAGTGTGGTGGTAGCCATCTGAAACCTAGATCGACGAACTCAAGTCAAGGGTGGGATCAACTATCAGACCTACCAAATTCCATCTTCATCCCACTGTCAAGCATTCCCCAGTTCCGCGGCTCTTTGCATGCAATGATCCCCCCTCGGAGTCAGAAAGGCTGCTGATCCTCCACACTGTCGAAAATCGAGAAAAAGAGATCCAGGACATCGACCGAAGGATGAAACTTTCCGAGTGGAGCTGCGGGTCTTCAGCTGGACAATGGGCGACGAAGAAGAGCATCAGGGAGGAGTTTATCCGCCTTCACAAGCTTCTCCTATCCCCAATCCGAGTCTTACCAACGGAGATCTGCAACCTTTGCTTCACCATTCGGTAACGCTTCGCTTTCGTCGAAGGTGTCGTTGGACCCTGGCCCAAGTTTGCAGATCATGGAGAGCCATCGTTTTATCAATGTCACAGCTCTGGGACGCTATTACCATCGATTTCTCGCAGCCTCGCTCGACACTGCTAGCGTCTCTCAAGTACTTGCAGATTATGCTCGGTCGCTCCAGTGAGCAATTGTTGAGAATTTCCTTGATATCCGGGCCTACCAGCAGCTCCGCAGTATTCGAGGCCCTTGCGGATGTTATGCCAGCTTGTGAAAGATGGGAAGAGTTCGCCATCTCTGCTCCCTACGATGTCATGGCAGCTTTGGATCGTCCGCCTTTGAAGTTGCCTTCATTGCGGAGATTAGGCATGAAATTCTGGAGCGATTTCAGGCAGTCTCCTCTGCATAAGGTTGTTCTTCGGTCCTTCAGTGATTGTCCGGTCCTTCATACAGCGTCAATCACCGGAAATGGTGCCACTATTGGTCTAATCTCGCGATGGCATCAACTGCATTCCTTCGGTGGACGCACGAACGACTTAACGACAATCCAAAAATTCCTTGTCTCTTATCCTCAGATCACCTGTTTGAGCATCGCCATCGTCCCCGCGCTACTTCCGTCCGATCAACAGCCTTAAATATGCCTTCTCTGAGGTGTATCAATCTCTTATGCGACCCAGCACCAAATGACAGCCTAATAAAAGAGGTAGGGAAGTTACTATTGAGCCTTTTGACCTTGCCATCCGCCGAAGAAATCACTACAAACGGCCTACCCGAAACCCTCATCCAGGATTTGAAACTTCTCTTGAAGCGTTCTACGTCGACGCGCGTCAAGAAACTCCATTTGCTGGTGACGCCATCGGGTGCTGTTCCTCCAGGATCCATCACGGAACTCCTGGAGCTCTGCCCCGAGGTCATCGACCTCGAACTACCGCTGCCACCACGTAAAGACCTTTCTAACTTGATTCTCGGCCAAAATCCCATCCATCTCGTGCCAGGACTCAGATACTTGACTTTCCATAATGATGTATTCGAATGGAACCCTGGTGTAACGCAAAGACTCGCAGCAATCGCCTCTTCTCGTTGCGAGCCCCGTACGCCGCCGGCTTCGCCTTCTTGCCCATCCAGACACTTGCGTTTCCCGACAGAAGACGCGTGTCTCGACGCTTTCGCCGTGCTCCACGACGTCCGCGTTGGATATGGTAGGATATATTCGGAAGACGTGAATGAAACATTTTGCAAAGTGCTCAACACACTGGACGCTCCATGCGAGGAGAATTGGGTTTTGAAGGGTCTCCAAAACGTCAAGGCTGCCGCGACCAAATTAACCCCAATTTTTACCCAAAGGCTAAGCTACGTCATCGAGTTTTCCGAAGATGCTGAGTATGAAAGCATCGAAACTCTATACGTGAGTCTTTCTTCCCTCTTATATCTATAGGACGCCATCTGAGTTTATCGTCTTTGAAGCGCTCAAAGCTTCATCATGCAATGTTCCGGTTCATACAGCTCAACGATAGCGCGATTCCCGGAAACCAGGAGCACAAATTCAAGGAGCGGGGCTTGCAAGCTCTACAGCAATGGTGCAAGATACTTCTCGAAGACGCTCCGAACTGCAAGTGGGGTTTTGAACCCCCTAGCTCCTTGGTATACGTCCCAACTGGCGATCGTGAGTCCTTTGTTCACTCAGACATGATCTGTGGCTCACAGCGTCCGACTATGCAGCTATTCGTCAAAGCAAACTGCAGAGCCTCAAGATGTTTTTCGGGCTGGACATGGCTTCAGAATCACTGCAGTGTCTTATTTCAGGTGAAGATTAGTGGGGTTCATCACGAGTCCTTATTTTATCTACAACTCTAGTATGTGCATTGGATATCGTATCGATCACTATATAAATACAGAAAGCATTTCCGACGGGTATTAGTATAATTGACCAAAAATCTGAAGTAAGAAGTCCAAATTACTTAGAGATATTGGGGCCACCACACATCCGCAACCTCCATCTCATCTTTCAGCTCATACACGAGGTCCTGAACAGCGTTGTCTGACTTGCGAATGTCTTGAGGAACGTAAAACACAGATCAGTTGGAAGGGCTCTCTAGCCTATCACAGAAGTTAGAACGTACCAGCATGCGATGGAACATATACAAGAGATGTCGTGCCCTTCGTAACCCACTTGTATTCGTCGAGACAGCTTGTCAGGATCGGCTTGAATTGATTGTCTAGAATTCGTTGGGCGACCTCGACAGTCGTTCGTGGATAATTGGGTAAACGGATGGGTGTTGCCCGAAGGGCGATGTATGAAAGTGTGAGATGAAGCTTAGAAGACTGGACAGGAACAAAAATCAAGACAGGACGAAATCGAAGCAAAATAGTGCTTACCCTTATCGGAATGGCGTCCTGCAGTTGATACAACTCAATGTCATTGAAGATTCTCATAAGCTTCTTGCCTTTCGCTAATCTCTCTTTCTCTTTGCTCTTGTCCTTTTCAAGATTCGGCGTCATCTTTGGCTTTACGAAAGGTTCAACAAACACCTCTGGCAACTCGTCCAACAGCTGCCGCCTCCATGCATTCAGCAGAGCAACTTCCCGAAACTGGACCTTCGACGCCGGCGCCTTCCACTTGTTTAACGCCGCCTGCGAGTTATATCGATGCTCGCGACCGGCAAGATTCAGGCGAAGGGTGCGTAGAGGGCGGAAAGCGGATCCAGAGAGTATGATGCCATCGGCGTCTCCTTCAGGTTCAGTGGCGTTTTCACATCGCGTTCGGGCAATGTCGTTGAACGTGCCTTCGAGCCCTGTGATCGTCTTTGCTGTGATTGAGAGTGTCTCTAGGAGTGGGGCGACGGGCTCGATGGGCACGCTGGCAACCGCAGTGTCTGGCAGGATGAACACGTGGAGGAACGCGTCGTCGCCGTCGCTGACCTCCATGTCAAGCTCCTTGAGCCAAGGAACGAGACGAAGCATCGCCCTGAGCTCGTCTGGCGAGATCGACATCGTCCGGAATGCGAGTGACCGAAGATGGTTCGTTATCCCGAGTGTGCCTGTGTCCAACGCCTGTGCGGCGGCAGTCGTGAAGGAGGACGTGAGGTGCTGCACGAGCGACTCAGGGTACACGATCTTGAGGTTGTCGATTGCCGGCGCGACGAGGGTTGACAGGAAAACGTCCGCCTCGGGGCTCACGTCGTCTATCCGAATCCGCACATTCTTGAGCGCACTCAGCGTCGTTGGGACAGGGACTGGCGAGGCATGGTGGTTGTTTTTCACAATCTCCAGCGTCTGCAAACCGCTCGCATGCTGCAGCACCTTCGCTGCTGACGCCCCGTCGTACTTCTCCCGAAACACAGTCAGCTGCGACCATGGCAGCGCGATTGCATCGGGAACTTTTCCGTATAGGCTGACGTTCTTCAGCTTCGGCGCAGTTTCGAATACGTCCATGTCTTCTGCGGGCTGGATGACGCTGTGGGACCAGAAGTAGAGGTCCAACCGTTGCAGGTTGGTCAGACGACCCTTGGCACCCTTGAACGCGGTCATCGTCGTCGAAGTCGATTCGATCGTAAGCGTCTTGAACCTCTCCGAATGTGTCACAAGGACGTCAATGAGCGGGTGTGTCTTGAACTCCTTGAACGGCGCATAGATGTACACCTGTAGCGTCGCTGACTCTCCTGACCGCCGAAGCAGTTCCCTAACGAACGCTAGGTACGACATCCTTCGTGTTATCACCCTCTTTATCTTGAAGCAGGGAAGTTTGTCCCAGAGCGCCGGCAGATTCACGGCGACCTTCCTCCATGACGAACAAATCTGGCCGAGGACGAAGGGGAGGGTAACCCAGCGATGGTATTTGGTGGGCGAATAAGCGTAATGTAGGAAGATCTCCTGCAGGAGTTCGGTGGGGAGGTCCCTGACGGGGACGAGTAGACTCTTGTGTGTCTTGACGAAAGCTTCACAAGCCCGGCGCCTCCTGATAATTCTGCTTCGCGTGAGGTTGAATTTGTCGCTATCGCCTGGCGGCCCTTGTGCAACCTCGAGCTCGACGAGCCGTATGATTCGAACCTCAGTGTCTGCGATCGCATCTCGTAGAATCTTTCGTTCTTCCTCGGTCGGCACCTTGTTTTCGTTGAGAAGATGTGGGACAGGTGAAGAGGGAACCGTTGGTGCGTCGGAGAGCTTCACCACTGGTATTCTGCTGCGAATCCTTCCAAAGACGCTCCTAGATGCGCCATCCATCGCTATACTTGCTGGTGGAGGCGTAGGTCGTTTGCCTGTGGTTGAAATACGAGTTCAAGTCATAATGGGCGGCCATAGACGTTGTCAATGTCATCGGCATCGGCAGTGGCGATGACCAGACCTGGGACCTATAACAAACAAGGAAGTTACTCCATTCGCGCTGTTTTCTGACCTGCAGGGCCTTGGCACTAGAAGAGAAAAGCCTCTCGAAATAGGTAGCTTCAATGGAACGAGCGAGGGGAAAAGAAAGGAAAACAGAGGACAATCCGGTTCCGCTTTATGCTAACAGATCTCAGCTACCTCAGAAGGCTGTCAAGAACGACAGAAGATAATCATTTGTCTGTCCAGGAATCCGCTGAATTCAGGATCTCCAAGGAGGGGCACAAAAGTAATAGTTAAATTGTGGATCTGGGAGTATAGAGGGAGCAGAAGGGAGTTCTATCTATGGAATAGAATACAGCCAAGTAGTTGAGCTCGTCTGGACCTCTCAAACTACAGCCGGAAACGGGCGGACATCTGCTTGAAGCTGAAAAAAAAAATACATTGATGTTGCTTAGTCCAATGGATATTAGATATAAGTCTAGAGGTATGTAGAGATCGTAAAAAGGTAATGCAAATGTATTGAGACAAAGCGATATATTAGTCCTTCCGATAGATAGATCAGGCTGACAATTCTCCTTCACTCGACGTCCAAATCGTCATCATCTTCACTCTCATCCTCATCCGTCTCCTCGCCAACCTCCTCACTGACTCTCTTAACCTCCCTCTCCGCACCCTTCTTCGCCACACTTTGCGAGCTCTGAGAACTGAGCGACGTCTGCCGACTCATACCCAACGGCGACCCCGAACCACTGCCGCTCACACTCCGCGACATCCTTCCCGGCCCCGTCGCAGACCCAGGGCTTGACAGTCCAAGCATATACATCGTTGACACTGTCCGCGTCCGTGTGGGTGTGGGTGTGCCGACACCGAGGCCGCCGTAATTGAAGGTTGGAGAGACGGCCGAGTGGAAAGCTCCAAAGCCGAACGGGCTAGACGAGGAGGAAGGCGGTGGGGAGACAGGATTGGCAGAATTGAACGAGGAGAATGAGGCAAAGCTCGGCATGGGCACTCGGAGACCCAAGGAAGTTAACGGGTCCGTGCTTTTCTCCTTCTCTCCCCCTCCGAGGTTGAGCCCGAAGAAACTTCCTCTCCTGGACCTTGAGTCTTGCGCTTGCTGTTGCTGGTGGTCGTTCGCATACCCGTGTCCGTTACTCTGCAGCTGTCCAGCACCTAAAGAAGGCGAATGTCTGAGCCTAGGGTTCGTCATGATGTTTCCAAATGTTGTAGGAGGTGCCGGACTCGATGGCCGGCTCGTCGATGGCGAACCACGGATCCACGACGTCCATCCTCCAGTGTCGGGCTTCGTAGGTTGGGGCGAGGTCAGACTAGAGGTTGAGGACAGGTCTGGCACTGAGACAGGCGGAGCAGACGATGAAGAGTGTAGTGATTCAGGATCGTGGACTGCCCGCTTCAGTTGCGCGATATCGTGTTGCACGTCCCCCAACTTCCGTTCAAAAGTTTCGCGCGCCTTGCGCACTGCTGGATCCGACCCGCTGACGAAGGCTTGAATTTGAGCTTCGGCTTCTAACTGGGTTGGGGGGTCGTCATCGTCACCACCAGTGTTCTTGGTGTTGGAAGAAGACAAAGCTCCAGGAACACTCAACAGTGCTTCGTATCCCTTTGCCAATAGCTCCTCGTCACCAACTTTGATCTCCAGCTCCACACGAACGTCTTCGGTGTAGTCGTCCAATCTACCAACGGCGGCATCGAGAATCTCCCTGGGAACACCGACAGACGGTGTAAAGGTCTTACTGGCGGATGATGAGGCGAGAGAGGTTTTGAGACCTTCCAGGGCAAGGTGGCAGTCGCGGAACGCACATTGGAGGTCGTCGTATCGTTTACTGACTTTACTGAGTTCGGCAAGGAGTGGATGCGGAGCTGGAGGTGGTGTTGCTTCGGGTTCGAGTTCGATGAGTTCACAAGCAGGGTTTTGAAGTTCATTTAGCAGTCGAGCAGGTTCAAGCGGAGCTGGAGCCACTATCGGGACAGCGGCAGGAGGAACGACGGGCACAGATGGAAATTCTGGTGGTAGCTCCCCAACGGAGGGTGCTGGAGCGTCTGGTAGTGTCTTCTCCGCGATGGATGGAGGAACGACCCCATCTCCGAGCTTCGGGGCGGGGTCTGTTGGTGAAGGAGGAGCAGGTGCTGCAGGTGGGGCGATAGGGAAAGCAACAGTGTTCGTATTGTCAGTTGGGCCCGTGGTCGTCTGAGGTTGGTCTTCGTCCTCTTGGTTGGCAATATCAACAACTGAACTTGAACTCGCGGTAGGTAGAAAAGAAATGGTGCTTATTGCAGTCGTCTGCTGCATGTCATCCTTGTCCAAACCGGCGGTCTCAGTCATGGGCGTCGTCTCCTGCTCTTCCAGGTCAGTGGCACCCGAGATTTCTCCTCCACGAAGAATATCCTCTGTAACCTGCAATGCCTCAGCAACTTCTAGGTTGGCAGAAATCGTCGGAACGACGACTGGGGCATCGACCTGCATCTCAACTTCAACCTCAGGAGGTGGTGGTACCTTAGCTGCAGGATCGGGGTCGGGCTCAGCAGCTTCGGGTAGTGGAGGTTCCGCAGAAATCGGGATGAACGTAGAGGGTTCTGGTATGAAATGGGCGACTTTATTCGGAGTTGGAGCACCAGGCTTGTCAACGTCGGTCAGGGTGTCAAACGTAGATATATGCCCATCGTCTGAGCTTGGAGGGACACTTGACGCGAGTTCTGGGTCTGGAGACACACGAGGGCGAACACCCGAGGAAGATGGCGCGTCTGTCGCAGTATCATGAGTGAGAAAGGTGTCATTCGCGGTGTTGGTGGAAGGGGGTGTGTCATGGACGGTGACCAGCCCCGAAGAAAGTGCAGGTGGTTCTTCAACCTTCTCTTCAGGCTGAGTCTTTGAGTCAACGAGCCGGTCGAAAGCTTTAGGAGGTGGTTGTGGGGGTTCATCCGGATACACAGGTATCGAATTCCTGCTGCTATCCTGTAGGCTTTTTGCGAGGTCTTCCTGGTCTTCCATCTCTTGCCCAGCTATCGCAGCAGCTTCGTCCATAGCCGCCGAAACTTTGGCCACCATGGCCTTTAACTCGATGAGGTGGCATTCCGCTTTGGCTGTGCGTTCGCTCTCTGCTTTGAGCTCGTCCAAGAGACCGTCCAATCCTGCTTCAAGAAGGATTCCACGTGCCTTCGCTCCGGAGGCGGTCAGCGCGGTCTCAGCATCGAACAGGCCCTCGTCGAGCGAGGCGAGCAAGATACGCGCATCTTGCGACATCGCCAGCAGAGCCTGCATCTCTTCTGACTCCCTGGCCTCTCCATCCTGTGCGGTACCCAGCCTCTTCAGGGCCTCTTCACCCCTTCTGACCCACCGCCCCAGTCCCTCTCGCACCCCTTCTTCCCTTCCTCCCATCTTGATCCTCAGCCCGACCTCCCGACGACGGCCATAAACCTCCTTTGCGAGTTCCGCGCCGACCTCGTCAAGTCTGTCGCGTAAGACCTCGTTCTCCGATTCGAGAGACTTGCGTTGGAGGGATAGTTCGTTGTTCTGCTCGGATAGAGTTGCAAGAGTAGCTGCATGACGCGTCTTGAGTGCGGAGAGGGTGTTGAGGAGGGTGTTTGTTGATGATTGGGAGAATTGCCTGCGTTGACATGAGCTGAAGACAGGTGCATGGAGGATGTAGACACGTACATGTACCGTGCAACCATCTTCGCCGCACTCCCGTCCTCTATCCGCAGTTTCTCCAGCTCGGCCTTCGCCCGCCCGAACTCGGCCAACACGGTCTTCTCGCCCTTCTTCTCCCCCTCGAGCTTCGAGTTGGCAACCTCCAGCTCCGCACGGAGTCGCTCAACTTCTCTGTGCAGCGCCTCATTCCCGGACTGGAATTGCGAAGTGAGTTGCTTGAGGTTGAACGTCGCATCCAGGAGCGAGGAGGAGAGAGGTTCGGATATGCTTGAAGTCGACGAGGTCCTAGCGTGCCCGTTCTCCTTCCATATCTCTGGAGTGTCCGGTGTCGTTGGAGAGGTAACCGAGGTTCTTGCACTGGCAAGCTTCGCCTCTAGACTCCTCACAAGCCTGGCGTACTCTCCAAGCACGCCGTCGGTCATCTTCTTCTCTTCCTCCAGCCTCTTTATCTTCCACTCCGCATCCCTTTCTCTGGCCAGACCGGCCTCCTCCCTTCCTCTGACCCTTGCACCCAGCGCATAGGCTTCTTCCAACGCTGCTCTCGACTTGGTGAGATTCGCGTGCGTAGTGGCGAGTTCAGTCGTTTTAGATAGGAGCGACTCCTCCGTGAGCGTAAGCTTGTGCGATAGCCGTCTGAGAGAAAGCGTGAGCTCCTGAATCTGGGTTGAAGGCGGAGAACTAGGGTCGGCATCGGGATGTGGGGTAGTGCGGAGTACATGTAGCTCAGATCTGAGCACTTCGCTCTCCCGCTCGAGCTGTACGGCGCGTTGCTGAACTTTCGACACGTCCAAGGAGTGTCTTTGCAACTTGAGCGCCGACGCATGGGCTTCTTCCTATAGAGGATTTGTTCATTCCCTAGCCCATAAATGGCCAACTTGAAAATCGCTTACCTGGAACCGTCCCACAGCTGCCCGGAGGCTCTTGAGCTCGAGCGCGAGAGGGTGCTCACCGTTTACGAGCTGTTCTGCCATCGCGCAGAGTCACAAGGCGGCCTAGAAAGACGATGAAACCCAGGAAACCTTTCGCAACTGGTTTGTTTGGCCACACGGCGATTCCTAATAACATTGGCTCCCGGGCCGGAACCCATAGTTGAGGCGCTAAGGCAGGCGCTTGTTGCGCTTTCACGTACTGACACGAGGCTTTATTTCGTAATGCTTTGTTTCAGATAAAAAATAGTGACGTCGAGACAAAATTTGTCAATACCTCTTCGAAAGGCCCTCTAGAAATAACGAAAACCCGCAACTTAAAGAGCCTCCGAGTTCGCCGGTACTAGCTAGACGGCGAACAAACACCAAGTAACCGAAATTATTGTGGAGAATTTCAAATGTGTTGCTTATATACGGGCTAGTGTCTCTTGGGGTCCCAAACGGGCCATGTAGGTTTCGTCTGACAGAAAAACTTAGCTAAGTTAGATTGGACACACAACTTACAAGGGACGCATCTTTCTATTAAGAGAGGATTCAGACAGCAGCACTGCCATATGCAGGCAAGAGTTGTTCAAGACGTTTCTGTATCCTCGTTCAGACCTTCGGCGCTGCAGCATCGCCGACGGATCCTCACAACATTCAATCGAGTCGGGACTTAATTGGAGGGTCCTCAGGCATGCCGAGTCCACGATTCGCACGGGTCCTCTCCGCACGCGGAATCATCACAAATCTTCCACAAATCCTCCGTAAATTTCCTTTCTTCTTTCTTCCACCCACCAAGTCTTAGAAAATGAGCTTCATTATCTCGTTCCTTACGCTTCGGTATATAATCAGTAAGTATCTTAAGAAAGAACCCCCCAATCGGGTTCTTTGCGTGCGGTCACAAGGCTTCTTCGAACCGGCCATTCAATAACAGCGACGACGAGGGGTGCTCTGTGCCTATCGTTGCTCTTTGTTCCTGTATCTCTCCACGAAACTCAGGCGGGATGGACATGGTACTCGTCCCTATCGTTCTTGCCTCGGTATTGGCTCTAGTGTGTGTCTCTTGGACCTCAAAACGAAGAGGGATGCCTCCTGGACCGCTGCAGCGAATCTTCGGCTCCAGAAAGCC
Source organism: Agrocybe chaxingu (assembly GCA_027627235.1). Lineage (NCBI taxonomy): Eukaryota > Fungi > Basidiomycota > Agaricomycetes > Agaricales > Agrocybaceae > Agrocybe > Agrocybe chaxingu. Next base: position 27,217 of record JANKHO010000065.1, on the reverse strand, counting down.
CTCCACGGTACCGCCATGGAAGATATTTGCTGCATTGCACAGGCAATATGGTGCATTTCACTTTTTCGCTGACTTGACGCGGTTAAAGGACTCGAAATCTATCTTGTTCCTCAGGGAAGATCTTTTCCTTTTATCAGGGAAGCACACCTGTCGTCGGTAAGTGACACGCCATCGATATCGTGGGCGCTCTATATTCTAATAGCCTCGCCTCTATTGTTAGTGCTGGGGACCATCAAGATTGCAACGGATCTCCTGGACAAGAGAGGGAGTATCTACTCGAGCAGACCGAGGAATATTATGGCGTGCGTACTTATTTGCTTCTACGGCTATTTCTTCCCTGACAGCAGTTTAGTGGCGAACTACTCTCTGGAGGAATGAGGGGCTTGGGTATGCCATACGGGTCAAGATGGAGGAATTGGAGAGCGGTGAGATCATATATGTTCATGTTTGCTGCACGAATCGCAGTCCTAAGGCGTATCCTTATCACAAGCTCATGCATGCGGGTATGGGCGTCGAAGCATCGCAGAATTACAAAACCCTCCAGTCACTAGAATCAAAGATACTTCTTCGTGATCTCCTCTCTGGCAATGATTCAACCAACTATTCGGCACACCTTCGTCGCTTCGCAATCTCCGTCGTATTCTGTGTTGCTTATGGACGCAGGGTTGTGTCTCTTGATGATCCTCTTGTCGTTGAGAACATGAAGACGGACGAATGTGGGTTTAAAACTCGAAATGGGAGCCGCTTTGCTGACGCGGCAGTATTATCCTTGCAGGCTATATACGGTGAGGACATGAATCATCGAAATTACGAGCTTCAGGTTGTTGCTTATAACTTTTGGTGACTGTCAGGATGAGGTTTGTGGAACATATTCCCACCGTCTCCTTTATCTCAGGTTTATCCTAGCACACCCGGGAGATACATTGTCGAATCTGTACGTCAAATTCCGTCTCATGAAAAGACAACAGATGGTAACACCGTCATTCGCGCAGTGGCCTATCTTGCTGAAGCTTCCTCACTCCCTCCAATGGTTCCGCGCTGAGCCATTTGCCCAACGCGCTCGAGACACTGCTCTGTATACAAAGCTGATGGAGGGAGTCCGAGGGCAGATGACAGCGGGTGTCGCTCAGTCGTCAACTGCGAGATGGGGTCTAGAGAAGCAAGCAGAGTGGGGATTAAATGATTTAGAAATGGCGTTCGCATTGTCTGCGCCTTTCTCTGCCGGTGTTGGCACGGTGCGTATGGGGGGCCTGGCAATCGAGATATGGTTGTGCTAAACAAGTTTGAGTAGACGCTTGCTACCTTCGACGTCTTCCTTCGTGCGTACCTGCCCTTTCACACTCACCTCATAAACTAACGTGCCCGATCCATACAGTCGCGATGCTCCACCACCCTGGAGTTATGAAGAAAGCGCAAGCAGAACTCGACAGCGTTGTAGGTCCACATCGTCTACCAGACTTTGAAGACGCCGAATCGCTGCCATATCTCAGAGCCGCGATAAAAGAGTCCTTGAGGTCTTTCATACCCTTCCTCTTTATCCTCAACTTCTGACAATATTTGATAGATGGCGGCCCGTTGCTCCTCTAGGCGTTCCTCATAGTGTCATCGCCGAAGATATGTATGAGGGCATGTATATACCGAAAGGTACGACGGTATATGCGAACATAATGTCAGCTCCCATTGAACTTCCTCTGCATTTTTAATTAATTCTTGAATATTGTAGAGCGATGAGCAAGGATGAAGAGGTCTTTCCTTCACCCGAAGAATTCCGACCTGAGCGATACCTCGACGAAATGAAATCTGACTCCAAGGTCCTCCCTCCCCAATCGACTTTTTTTCTTCGGCTTCGGACGACGCGTCTGCCCTGGTATGCATGTTGCTCAGAACTCGTTGTTCATCCTCGCTGCTAGGTATTTGTCGCCTTTTTTGTTTCATCTCGCTGGTTAATTGAGCAAATATCGACCTTGCAGGCTGTTATGGGCTTTCGATATTCACCCATCCAGCGATGCGACTGGCAAGAGCCTCCTCCCAGATAAAGATGACTTCATTGGGGGGCTTGTCATTCGGCCGCGTCCGTTTGCTTACTCGTTAGACCTACGAAGCGAGGATCGGCAGTCTTTAATCCTGGAGGAGTCTAAGAAAGTCCTAGACGAAGCTTCGATGTGGGGATAATGCTGCATATTCTTGTTTCAAGAACATAAATACAGTATACAAAAGATTGCGTCCAACTCATGAATTTTTAACTTGTTCAAACCAAACCTCAGCACTTTCTTTCCCCACCCCACCAGGTGACATCGAGTCCAATCCCTCTTTTCCCCAGAACCCACCTTTGAACGCCAACCCTTCATCCTCTGTCGTCACCCATTCCACTTCGAAATGCTGATCCAGCCCAGTCAGCAAATCACCTCCAGGACCATAGCCCTCGTTCTCCCTGACCTCAGCGTTTGACCAGAGGATCGTCACGTTGAAAAGATTTTCGTCAAAGTGTGCCAGGCGGAGATGCGTTGCAAAAGTCCGTTTCCATGGGATAATATATGTCGGGATGGACAGGTTGGAGGCGGATAGAATGCGCTCGACGGTGTAAGACGAGAGGAGAGCGCCGCAGTGTGCTTGAGGTGAATGAAGATGCGCTGAAGGGACTGTCTCGGGGACGAGACAGGGTTTGAGCGTGCCGTACGCTGGGTGGCTGAATGAGGACTCAGCGAGAGATGTAAAGGGTTTCGACGGCAGTGTAGGTGGCGAAGGCCTGGGTGCCAATTTTTGGGCTTTTGCAACATTCTCATTATACATTTTCTCGTATCTGAAGTTCATCACCTTCAAGAAGAAAGTCATCACTGAGAGTTTCATAACCCACCTGTCGTTCCAGTCCAGCTGCTTTAAACCAAGCAATTCATCTGCAATGCGGAACTTCACCGCCTCGAGCAGAGGGCCGCCGTGTTCGTCGTTCGACAGCGTAATAATGGCGAGGTTGTCATCAGGGAAGCGGGCGACTTGGGTCTTGTAACCCGGGTTGCTGCCTCCGTGCTCAATGATGTCGTGTCCTTGGTACGAATAGCGCCACTGTCCCGCACCGTACACTCTGACGCTCTAGGTTGAAGGCCGAAGGTCAACAGGTGAGGTAGGCGATAACTAGAATATGACAATAGACTTACGATCTCTGGGAAATCGGGCTTCCCGTGGCTCACAGAGCGTCCGTGGGCGACGTGTTCGACGACCTCCTCAGGTACGATGGTTTCGTTTGTGTACGGATGGCGCCCTTTGTTGAGGAGCATCGAAACCCAGACAGCCTGGATGCAATAATTGAGCTTTCGGGTAGAATTACCGTCGTGAAAGACGCACCAAGTCGCGCGCTGAGGTCAGAACCCCGCCTGCGCCGGCCCAAGCAAGCTCTTCACCCGGGCGCTGAAAATATGGGACGGTAGGAATGAGCGTTCCATTCTTCCCTTGTGTGATGTCGCCCATGTCATACTGAAACCCATCTGCGAGCGTTCCTCTGCGTTCTGCTTCGGAAACGGAGTACGTGGAAGCGCTCATGTTGAGCGGCCTGAAGAGATGTTGCTCGATGTACGACTCGTACGTCTGGTTGAGGAAAACCTTAGGGAGATATGAGGGCGTTTCATACATGAGGTTATTGTACTGGAAGGTCTCGCGGAATTCAGCAGAGGGTCGGAGGTATCGCAATGTTGAAATCTGTACTTTCTTGTTCAGTCTGATGTACTTGAACAGTGGCCCAACTCAACTCACCATTTCCGAAATCCCTCCCTTCCGTTTCCCTCCGGAATAATCATGCCTCGGCATTCCCGTCCGATGTGAAAGCATATCCTGCAATGTCACTCCACGGTCCATGTCGTCGTCCATAAGACCCCATTCTGGCACTAGGTCGCGTATCTTTGTCGACCACTTGATATCCTGTCCTCTCTCTCGCGCAAGCGTCTTGTTCGAAATCAAAAGGCCTACAGAGAATGCGAGAAATAGCTTGCTGTTAGACGCGATGGCGAAGACTGAGTCTGGTGTTATAGGCGAGCCGTCTCCCTTGGCAATTCCATACGAGCCGAATTCGTGTCTCCAACCGCTGGGTTCGGTGTCGTCTTTCCTGACGACAGCAACAGCTAGGCCAGACGAGCTCCATTTCTTGAGTAGGCCATTCGCGTATTCCTCGGTGGCGGGTGAGATCAAGACGCCTTTCTTTGCGGTAGCAGAGGTATCGAGGATGAGGGGAACTTGTAGGGCGAGTCCGTAGGAGGTAAGAAGAACTGTTATGAAGTACTTGAGGCGCATTCGAAGTGAAGGAACGGGTTCAAGTTGGGCGTCTTCGGCAATCGGTCGATTCGGTCACATTCGCGTGATCCATTTCTCGCTTAGATTATGGTGCTGGATTGGCCCCGAATCCAACCCGAATCACTTAGGCACCGAGACATGGGCGTTATCCGGACGCAGACGAGCGACGACAGAAGAATGAACGAAGGTGGCGCAATTACCGAATGCAGCCTGCCCAACCAAGTCTCATCTTACTAATCTGACAATCACCTACGCTTGGGATATGTTCAATTCAAGCAAAGAACCAGGATTACAGGCAAGACCCCGCCGAGGGCAGAGACACCTTGGGATACGAGGTCTACCCAGGACATCCCGTGGAATGGCGATCTCGGGCTACATTGTCCCAGGTATCGAACGAATTCAGTTCTGGAGGTGGGGCGAGGCTCCTGACCTTGACCGAAGGACTCTGATTAAGTGTTCGGTGTAGAATGGCTACTTAAAGAGATCCCGTGGTCGAATCTGCCTTTCAAATTATATCTACAAGATGGTCATCAGGAAGGAGGAAGAGAGCAAAAGTGAAAAGACCCACAATACATCTACCGCACCCTACTCACATACCGCCCGATAACATCCAGCAGCGGAATTCTCGCCTTAGGCGTATCGAAAATATTCGCGTGGTCCAAGTCCGGGTTGAGGAACACCTCCACTTCGCCTTCCTGCCCAGGTGCCACGACCGCACTGAACTCGCCGTACTCATTCACATGGCCAATCCACCGCTCTACCCTTCTCTCCTCCTGCGTCAGGTATCTCCTGATCGCCTCTCCTGGTACGATCTGATCTCGCCCTCCCACGAAAATCGCCATCTTCCTTCGCTCTAGTCTCGCACGATCATCCATGCTTGAGCTCCCATTCTGTATGGGAGTCGGGGACGAGGGTCCTATGCGGGTATGACAAGAGACGAACGCTCCAATCTCTTCTCTCCAGATGCCTCCCTCTGCCCAGAAGAACGCCCGATGCAGCGTCCGCGCCACGTCCGGGTCGCGGCTAGAGAAGTACCATATCACCCATGCCCATGCAGACGAGCGCCACTTGGGCGCCGGAGGTGGCAGGGGGTGAGCAATCTCGACATCGTCGCCCGCGTCGTCATGGGTGAGGTGGAGGATCGGATGGTCCTCGGAACAGACGGAGGATGGGTCGCGGTAGAGGAAATTGTGCGCTACTGTTGGGTTGGAGAGAAGGATGGGTATTGGGTCGATGAGGATCACATGTGCGATCTTGTCTGCGAGGTTGTGAGATGGAAGTGAAGAGTGAGAAGAGGAGAGGGTGTCGAGGTCGACGCAATGGCGGATAATCCACCCTGCGATGAAACTCCCATAGGAATGCCCGACGAGGACGACCTTGTTCCAGCCAACAACTGAAGCGGACGCTGCCGAGTAGTCGTTGGCGCCGTTCCTATTTTCGAGCAACGGCCTTTGTTCTTCGCTAGCATCAGAGGGGTTTCGATGCATTTTCTCGGCCTTATTCATGGATTCGAGAACGGTATTTAGCGATTCGAGCATTAGCGGCCGAGGTGGAACAGAACGAGGTGTCATGCGCATGCAGATGCAGAGTATCTCTGGGAGTAGAACCCCAACGTCGCGGTTCTCGCCTTTCGCAAGAGACTTCAGGAAGGGAATGTACGGGAGGAGGCCAATCTGGAAGCGAGATTAGAACCAGAACGCTGTGTTGTGAATAACACACACCCCTATTCCATGAAAGAAGACCAGAGGAATCTTCTGAGATGACCTGTGAGGACGATACCAGTATGGAAATGCGACACCTTCGGGTGCACGACGCGAAAACAGCCATAGGAGGGGTCGGAGAGGAAATGATAGGCTCCACTGATATTCTCGTGGCGTATAGTGCTTAAAGCCTAAGAATGCCAGAGCGATAGAGGTTCCAGAATCGACTAAAGCAACAATCTATTGAAATTCAGTTTTTGTTCGGTCATGTAATAGAGATTGGGATTCACCAAATACCACAGTAACGGACGATGCAACATGAGGACAGGGTCGAGGGTAGTCCGTATTGACCGTACCCCTCCTTCCCCCGAGCGGCCTTCCTCCAGCTTCCTTCCTTGCAGCTTCTCAATTCCAGACAGGTACTCTTCCAATTCTTCTGCATATTCACCGATATCAATGTTCTCCCGTGACGTAGTGAACAACGCCCAAAGAAGCCAATCAACAACATCCTCGCGCTTCGGCGTCGAGTTCTTCGGCAAAAACCACCCGCTAGGATATAGGACTTCGGAATTTGGATCGTGGACTGCCGATTCGAGACTTTTATGGAAGATGGCGCGTCTCTGCTCTCTTGTAAGAGCTGGTGGGATGTGAGATGGAGGCTGAAGATACCTCAGCCTCTAGTTAAACGTATAGCGAGCTTTACTTACAGCTTGAAGGCGCGAGCGTCGTGGAAGATAGACAAACAAGTAGAACGATGCTTCAGCTACCGCGAAGCACGCGATCGGCCAGTAAAGAAGTGCAGGTTTCATGGCACAAGCTGCAAGATATCCGAGGCTTGCTGGAGCCACGAGTCGGAGTGCTGTGATCGCGGTACGCAGGAAGACATAATTGAGGAAGCCTGCTGGACCCATGGATTTGAATACGAAGATTTCTGAAAGCGAAGTGGGCTTGAACTCTTCCTAGCCGCAGCAGAACATGGTGAAACGTTGGGGAAAGGCCAATTCGGAAGAAAAGCCCATTGAATATGAACGTGGTGTCGTGATGACAATCGGGCCGCCCGGCCCGCGACTTTACTTTCACTGCATACCGTGACTTCGTCCTTGCCACAATGTTCTTCTTAAAAACAAAGAGAAGCGCGCGGTTCAAGAACCTCTGCAAGTAGGCTTACTGAGTAAATCTTTCAGATTCAAGAGTTTACTAATCCCTCTGATTTGCTATTGTGTGAGCGGTCAGAATTTCCTCCAAACTTGGTCCAAACTCTTGGCTAAGACTACCGGCAACACCTCAACACACGTCTTCTTATCCCCCGTGGAGGAAAAGATGTCGGACTTTACAAAAAGAGAGCTTTGGGGCCGCTCATAACACGGTTTATTCGTAAACTTCTCTCCGAAAACAGAACGCCGAGACCCCCAACCAAGAACCTTGGGTCCTACACACAAGTCTTTGTCTTTTCGTAAGATGCCACAGTGTAAAGTAGACAGCTTCTTAGCTTCATAAAGTATGAAAACGTCTAAATTATGCCACCACGCCAGGCGGCTAGGTGTGGTGATGTTATCCCCAGCATGTTTCTCCATGTCGTCAATGATAAATCGATAAATTCTGCAATGGATTTCGTGGGTACCGGGAATTCCCCAGATAGGCATCTCGCCGAGCACCTGAGATCAAAAATGCATGCGCAACCGGGGAAATACGCATCATTTCCTCAAATAGAATCGAGGAGTAAGCGCTCCGATGTATGTTTTCTGGACTATCAAATGACCTAACTTTGGCTGCTAAGGTCCTAAATATCTGATGAGCGGATAGGGTTCTGTCAGGCGGGCCATCTGATAATCAAGTTGGACACTGATAGCTTGACGGCATATTGTTTGAGACCATGAATAGAACGAATACAAGGGTAAGAATCTGCAGCTTCTCTCTGATCAAGTCTGACGAGAGGCGAGCCCCACTCTCTCTTACAAGGACCCTTGATTGACAACATCGGATGCAAGCAAGTCCCGACGAGGTTAAGTAGCTATGTAGTGGCGTGGACCTTCCATGATATAAGTACGCACCTCCTTGATTTATGATGACGTATTCTACTTCTCATGCGCTGGAAATAAGGCCCTCATACACAATCTCACTTCCGACAGATTTATTGAACTTCAACCTCTCCCAGGATCTTCGCGATGGGGGGAAATCCATTAGCCAAAAAAAGCATAGTGTGGCGCAATGTTCAGGAGGCACGTGCGTGACGAGCGCTCCGTCTTTCCAAGATCTTCCCATTGGGGAAAACAGAAAATTCTATTGTTTCTCGCTCCAGCCCGCTTCCCTCCAGCGGCCTCTTTCCCGGCTCTTAGAACTCTACGACTCCTTTATAACGAGACCGATTTCGCCTTCACTACTCTCACTGACCTGCTGAAGAGGGCTCCAACACTCCGCGAACTCCATTTCAATTCACAATTTTTGATCCAGCTATTTTCTCCTTTGATCCAGAGGCTGTAATGGTGAAAGGGTTGCACGAAACGCTTCCAGATCTCAAGCGTCTTGTTTTCGACATGACATGGTGTTACGCCGACTCAAGCGGAGGGACAATAGTGCGACTACTCAGGTCTGGGGGGATAAATTTAGTTCCTCGCAACGGCGCAAGAGGGCATCTGCAAATAATTTTCGATTCTAAATACCAGTCGATGTCTTGGAACTCCCCCTTTACACCCGTGGGGCTTGACATCGTGAGGAACAGTGAAGTTGCACGGGTGATAGAGGAATTCCGATCTGGACAGGAGCGAGCCTATGACATACAGGTTTGTTATCCTGCTGTGGGGAGAGAAGGCGGTAGCGCCATCGTAATATTGAAAGTTTGCCCGGCTGGGACGAATTCACGAGCTTCCATGACAAAATGTCACTATCCGAGGAATATGTTTCTCAGCTTACCTTTCTTTCCCTACTGTTTTGTCCATACCACGAGATGTTAATATCTTGCACAACCAAGGAGTCGGTCTGTGAATTGTTCTTCCACCGCAGTGTAGCAGGGGATCCAAGTTACTATAAACAATATAATGTGCCGCATTATCTAGCACGCACGCGCGCTCGACAAATGCTGCCCTTATCTCACCTGACCCACTTGTAACGCACGGTGCGGATTTCATTTACACAAATCCTCGAGTCTCCATTTAAGCGCCCAACTCTTTGCCCATTCTTTGTTAGCGACGGATGACTGTGCTGATTCGGGATTGCAGCAGTTTAGACCCTGGGGCATTAGCTCTCCGTAGCTTCGCTCCAGCGCCCCTGGAAGATCCTAGTGTTCCCTCGACAACCTCAAGAGTCTCTACGTGCCCCTGTGCGATTACTGTTAAAATAGACGACGCACGTCGACGACGACGACGGGGGAATACGTTTGCTAGTGCAAACGGATGTCGACTACGGTACAAAAGGGCTACTTAAATACTGTAATACTGTACATAAAATGGAGCCCAATGTCAAGATAAAAATGTAACATAAGAAATGGTGGCGGGGCGCGCATTGCGAATGCTCGCACAGCCTCGTGATATTCCAACAATTACTCGTCAGTCAAGCTACGCGATTCAGGTCAGTTCAGGTTACCAGACGCAACAGGATCTTCCTGAGTCATGACCTCACTCGGGACCTTGAACTACACTTCCGGTCCGAATTACTGGGGAAGATCTTCTGATAATCCCCTATTATAATTTGTGAAGTGGCCGAACAACTGGAAACCTAGAAACAGGTAATTTATCAAAGCTTGGACTAAACCATGGGCCAAAGACGAGGGGTCGCACATATAAGTATTGTGGGGGAAAGTAATTTCATTAATCGATATTCTGCAGATAATTCGGAAGGTTCCCGTCTCACTACATGAAATGTGAAAGAAAGCATCAGCAGGATACAATACCCCGGCGCAAGCATGCTGGATAGACGTGACAGGAAACCAAAAAACACGCGCCAATGCTCCTTCCCACTCCACGAGCGTATTATTAGCGCTCTTTCACTAGTGGGCGCCAGACAGCTTAGCCGATGTTAGACGCATTAATAGATAGTGAAATACAAAGAAGGGTGCTAGATTTGCTCGAGGGCCGGCTCAGATCCTTGGCGCCACTTCTCCGAGCGGCAGGGAGAATAACAGGACACAGACACGTACCGACGTCTCATGGGAGACTTATTGCTTCGTCTTACAGCATAATTTCGTGAGGAAAAATTGCGCTCTCGGTCCGTTTCATGTCATCAAATGGATTACAGAAATAATAGATCTGATACGTCGCCCTGCCAAAATGCCTGCCCAACAATACTCCAACCATCCACCTGATGCCCACAAAGCTACGAGCGTAAATGTTTCGGCGAAGATCGAGCGCTCTCTGTACTGGTCCAGCGCACACAACCGAGCCGCCACAGCCGGCTCAGCCACTGCAGGTCACTAATTTCTGGCTTGGGATCCGCCGGCACTGGACACTTGCCTTTTTACGTACAAGATTCGGGCAGGAAAGGTCGAATACAGCAGGCTGGGGATACTGCACCCCTCTGGTACGGGGAACGACCGGGCATGCTCATGGAGCTCCGGGCTCGTGAGGGATTCACATTTCTCGGGCATGATAAAGTTTACCCTCTCACTCACGTCCCTGACTCTTTTCGGGATCTTAGTCCTTGGGGCTCGGCGTCGAAGGTTGAGCGGGGTTTTGGATTGTGGTGAAGAGTTAGCTTACAGTTAGCTAAGTCCCTCTTGACAAGGAACGATCGGGCCGCGTGGGTTTTGAGTTCATCAATCTCAAGAAGGGAGATTAGCAAAGGTCACGAGAGCGCCTCAAAAAGTACGAAACCACCCCCCAAACTGCGGATGAATTCAATTCGCTCAATCAAATCTCTTCTGCGTTCCCCGACTTCATCCAAGGCTCTATAAAGGGAAAGAGCCCCCGGCGTCGCATCGCATCACCAGTCCTCATATTCGACCCCTAGGCTCTAACGCGGGTGCACATAGGGATAAAACTATTGAGAAACCCCATTTTTCGGAGAAACCCCATCGCTTATTTGGAAACCCGGTTTGCGACTCCATGAGACCGACAAGATTTAAAGCTCCGCCCAATTTTTGTGATGGGCGAGGCTTATGTCATCACCATGGTGCGAACGCGAGGCAGGCTAGTCTTCGTTGACCACCTCCTTTCGTGTTGAACTCGTCCTCCGCTACCGTTTTCATTGTCGAACACAGATTTGGTCAACTACGGCAGGTATGTACACCCTTCTATCATGATCATCATCTTCTAGCCTGACGGATATGATGGGCAGTTATCACGACGATGACCTTGCTGGCGGCATATCCCACATTTTCGCCCGCCGTTGTTCTGTGCTGACCTGCTGGTTGCACCTCCACCTCGTGCACGCCCTTCAAGAACACCAGTGATACGCTGTGTTCGGGGCCTACCCTTCGGATTCAGGATCGGCGGGTCATGTAGCTGCTCGGCGTTTGCAGCTCGTTGACGATGAGCGCTGGAGTTTTATGGACATTGTTAGTATAACTTTCCTTGCAGAATTCATGACCCCACATACCGCAACTCATTCAGATCATCTAGCAGATCATCAAGGTCCTCCTGCGTCTGGATCCCATTCATCAAAGGTCGCAGTGCGGCATTTGCTTCGTGAAAGACTGTTCGGGAGGGGACAGTCTGTGTTGGACAAGGATCGGAGGCAGGTGGATTCCCAGTCTGAAGTGGGTTAGAGACCGCTGAAGTGACTGTTTGGGAGGGGAGACTGCTGAGGTCATGCAGGCGGATAGGCTCAGCCTCTCGAGCATGGACAGTGGGTATGTTTCGTAGATCCAGGCTTTTATCCTGATACCACCTGTAGACTAACATCAGCCACAATTCAAACAAGATGGTGATTTCACCTGCCGTGGGCGTAAAAGTCCAAGACTGAACTTGAGCGAGCTCATCACGCTGAGCACCTGGAAATAATGACGACATGGAACTCCAAGATTCATTCCCATGCAACAATCGCAGACATAGGTCTCGTCAGCAAGTATTGCAACGATATGCAAGGCATTTGTACCAATGTGGCTAACACGAAACAAGTGTTGGATTGTCAGACCTCGCCCTCGGATAAGACGGAGCAGAAAGACGGTTGAAATGTGTGTACTGTCATTTGAGAATGTATTCATCATTTGCTGAAGAAAGGTTCAAGTTAGTAGACAGTCTTTAGTGATGGAACAAGAGCAAAATACAGTTTCCTCGCCATCCTCCCAGGTGTATCCTACAGATGGTCCAACTTGTATAGCATAGTCGGCCTGTGTGGTCAATTCTCAGGTGAGTTATTCTCGATGTTATCTTTAAACTCTCGGCTTACCCAAGTCTCAATGCCTGCAGGACGTAGAATGGTCTCGGTTCGATAGAACATGCTCTGTTCCATCTGTGCGAAGCAGGTTGTAAGGGCAAATGGCCCTGCGTATTCACGGAGAAGCTGAAGGGGCCCCGGAAAAATGAGCTCAATGCTGGAGGCATGCTGCCGACGTGAAGACTGTTGGATTAAAATTAGAATGTGTGTAATCTTTGGATCTGAGAGGAGAACTTACATCTCGAACTTTTATCAGTTCTTGGACAGATTGACCATCAGTGCGCTTATTCAAACCATCAAACAACTCCTTCAGTGACTTCTTAGGCCCTCCAATAGCCTTATTGACTCGGTTCTCTCCCTCAACCCGCCCTGTCGTGCGAACCCCGCAAGTGAATTTGTGACTCATGAATGCCCACGCCCACTGTTCGCGGCAGGGATACAACTCGTTGTCAAGATATTTTTGAGCCGATGGAAAGCGTTGCGTAAGCTCTCGCCAATGACGGTCAAACTCTTCGGGTGACACAGCACGGTAGGCAGCCCAAAAGCCATCCTTGAATTGTGACCACTCAGTTGGAGGAACAGTGCGACGCAAGTTCTGGTCAACATTGCCATCAAGATGGTGCATGCAGAAACAGTGGTCGGTGAGGGGCATTGTTTCTTGAACAGAAGAAATGAGGGCAGCATGACGATCTGACATGAAGACGTCAGGTGCATATCCTGTCGTTTCAATATGCGATTGTAGCACCCAGGAAAAGTGCGATCGATCTTCAACAGCATGCAGGGCATACCAGACATTTCGAGAAGATCCATGGCCATCGATAATGATTCCGATGTTGAGCGGGTATCCAGATCGATTCCGATTGTATGTATTGTCGTTCAATAAGACATCGCCGTAACGCTTGGCTAAATCTGCTTGAAGGGGTGACTGCCACCAGATGCCTGTTACAACCATGTTCTCATCGACTTTGAGACGCCAATTCCACCCATGCTCCTCCTGTGCCTTTTTTTGAAGACTTGCAATGATCGCATTGATATCTCCCCCGAGTCGCTCAATCTCTGTGTGTGCCTCTCGCCTTGCACTCATCATGATGTTGCTTATTTGACGAGGTTCTAGCTTTGAGGTGCCGGTTTGTGTAGAGAGCACAGCTGCAATCTGGCCACGCGTGAAGTGATTGGAAGGGTCAGTCGCAAGTTGGCCTATCGCGGCCTTTTGCTCCTTGGTGGCAGGTCGCTGTACCGGTGCCCCTTCTGGTGTTGCTCGAGGATGGTTGTGCTCAAAATCCGTCAAGGTAACGCACCAATCTCCTGACTCAGCGACTCGGTTGACATTAACGTGGGCCATGCAGCCAGTCTTGATAGTCTTTGATTTGCGATAGTCTGATGGATCAATGTTGCGAGAACGTGTCGGTTTGTGATAATAATAGTGATCGCAGCGGAAGGTGACCTTTCGCTTTCGGCCTGAGGCATCCTGTCGACTCTGAGCAATCTTCCAACGGTGGCCTAGGCGTTCTTCCCTCGCAAAGATGGCTTTCTGGGCCTCCTCAACAGAATGGAATATTGTGCCAATCTGTATACGGTCTGGAGCTGGAATCACAGTACGATGTAAACTTGAGTTGGGGTTGACAGAATGTGAGGTAGGTGAGTCCGATATTTTAAACTTCTTGTTGCGTGGGTGCTGCTCCGGCGTGCGCAGGTCAATCACATTGCCACCTGTCTCCTGCTTGACTGCTGGCTGCATAAGAGTAGGTCTGTTGCGTGGGCGTGGGCGCTGCTCCGGCGTGCATAGGTTGATCACATCACTGCTTGTCTCCTGCTTGACGGGCTGCATAAGAGTGTAATTTTCCTTCTTGATCTGTTGGATTGGGGAGTTTGATATGTACGACAAGTCAATGAAAGTGGATGAAATGGACTTTCTGGACTTAGGAGTCACAGGCAGGCTCAAGTCAAGAGCGTCATTCAACTGGCTGGTTGGTAATTTCGGGGCTAGAGGCTCTTTGCGAGCTTTCAGGATCAGGACACTGTCAATGTCATCCAAGCTCCGCTGGTGCCGTTTGTGGGATGGGCGAAGTGGAGAAATTTTTGATACTGGGCCATGTGTGGGCAATGGTGCCGAAATGGACTTGACTCCTAGCTTTTTGGATGTTTGGACTGGCTCGAAGGGTGGGAGGAGCGGTTGGGCAACTTGATTGAGTGGAACTGAGGGAAGACGACTCAAGGGAGGAGCAGGACGGACTACAGTCCGTTCAATTGCTTGACGAAGAGATGTGACAGGTTGCTTCGCAAATACCATGATAGGGTGGTTACTCTAATGAATTGTCAGAGATTCCATAAACGAGTGGATGAGCATGGAAAAACATACCAATGGAGTATAGAGATTAAAGTCATTGAAACCTGACACATTGTTAGATTCTGTGTTTGAGGAGTTGTCACTCAAGGAGTCGTCAAATTCCTCGAGGATGCTTGTCGTCCATGTTTCAAAGCTGCCACTGGTTTGAGTCGCTGCATAGTGGAAGAGAATAAGATCTTCAAGAGCAGCATCTCGGAACTGCTTTGCGTTGGATCCTCTCCATGGACAAAGCCCAGGGCGCGAGTGTACTGCAAGTTCCATGAAATTAGACGCAGCAATACCACAGCTACCTTCACCACCTCCAAAGCCCTGTCTAGCAATTTTTCCAGCCTCAATGCGGGTGATACCAGGGTTGCAGATGCCGTCGAATATCCACTGAAGGACAGGAAGCATATCCTGTGGAGGTAATTGATGCATTGAATCACCGTACTTGATGACCGAGGACCCAGCTTTATAGACGAAAGCAGTAAAATGATCTTCGTACACTTGACTCATAGAAACAATCTTAACGGCAGTCTTCATGATACGCTGGCGGACAAACACAATCTCGCGGGTGTAGTGCCGGAAGGAGGAATCGTAGGCGCGAACAGCGTCGGCGAGGAAGGATGTAGGCAGAATGAGATTACTTGGCGTAGGGTCAGCGATAGGCGAGGCTGGAATGGCTTTGGTGGCCTGGCGAAAGTAGGCAAGCTCTAGTAAAGCATTGAAGACATCCTCTTCAAGCCAATTCTCGCCTAAAAGACACTCGAGCTTGGACATTTCAAAGTCGGCAATGTTGAAACCTTGTATTCTTGAAGTGCATGAGGAATTTTGAAATGCCTCAAGAGCTGGTCCGAGGGAGAACTGGCGGGATTGCAGATGCGTTAGCAGGTGGCGATAAGCTTGAACAGCAGGCTGATGATTGCTGATTTCTCGGATTAAATTAATCTGTAAGACTAATAAGTATGAACTGATGAGAAGGGATGGGATCGCGACACACCTTGGAAAAATGATACATAAACTCGTACTCCTCTCCATCATGCTGAAACGTTATCAGCGCTGAATTCATTCCCTTCTTATAGGCATCCTCCATCTCAGCAGTAATTGGCAGAAGATCTCCGTAGCTCGGGACGACCTCTCCAGGGGAAATGACAGTTGCTGACGCTGTTGCAGGAATTTGAGGCATGAATCTTGTGGAAGAAACTGACCCAGGGGCTGCAATGGTTGGATAATCAATCTTTGCCACTTGAGAAATAGAAAGCTTTTGGAAAAAATCAGAGGAAAAGGCGAGATGTGGTGGCGGCGACGCATATTCTCGAAAACTCAGTGAGCGGGACATTGTTGCGCTGAGAGAATGGAAAATATCTGAAGGTGCGCCGCTCCGCCCTGGTCCCTTGGCCAACATGTGCAACGACGGCTGGCAAGGGCGGTCATCCCGACGAAATTGTCATGCGTTATCACTGATAAGGTCTATTTGAAATTGCAACTACAACTGTGAAAGAGTGATGAGAAGGGGTTGGTTCAGAAAGAAAGCTCACTTACCAGAGAGCTACTACCTTCAGGATATCTCCAATCCTTGTGCGAGAGGTGCGAGAGCAACGAGAGGGCCGTGGACGACACGAGTGAACAATCAGTCAACATCGATGGCACGCAGTGGCGGTGCTTGTCCATGCTTGGCCTCAGAACTCCGCTCTTCGGCAGAATTCGGCAACCTAAGAAGCCACAATCATTATTACATGTGGGTTTCTGCAGAAACCCGGGGTTTGTTCCAAAAATGGGGTTTCTGAATAGTTTTATCCGTGCACATAGAAAATGAAGAACCGGTTGAATCATCGTTCCATTTCGATTCGTTTTATCAGCGTGATTGCAGTACTAGATGCATGACGGTATCTAAATTATGAACGTAACCCGGAGGACCGCTGTGGGGCTAGGGATCTGCAGAATGGATCAGGTCTTGCTATTATGCGGAGTGTTGGACGTGGGTCAAGTCAACACGAAGATCCAGCTTCTAGACCTGTAAGTTGACGTCAAGAAGCGCCGAGCAGAACTGGAGGAATAGCCAGACAAATAGATGCTGGAGAGTGATGTCATGGGACGCTCGTCCCGAATCCGATAGCTCTGAGGCTCGTTCTAGTATATCGCCGCAGGGAGCTCCAAACCGTCGAGCACAACGAACCAAAAGTGAAAGTCCTGTCCGTGAATGAGTTAGTTATTTCCCCGTAGGTCAAGCACACCACATTCCATCTCGGAAGGAAGGAGAAAGTGTTTTCCCACCAATGAGAAAACCGGGATCCCCGTTCAGCAAACTCTCTGGATGGCTGGGAATGGTCGACCAGGATGCTGAGAAGCTCACTTCCTAGACGCTCCTAGCCGACCGCGAATTACACCCTGGGGAATTTCGTACGCGGACTCTTAGAATTCGAAGCAATTTACACGTCTGATAGATAGGCATTTTCTCTCCTCGATTCGCGTACCAAAGTCTGGGGTAGATAAGATAAACCTAAGATTTCGAAGACATTCGGGGCTGTAGATCACATCAAAACATCGAGTAAACTCCTGGCTTGGGCTGGTGTGAACATGAACGCTCTGGACTATAAGTATCTTCGCAGGGTAGTCGGGACGGTGCTCGCTGCTCATTGCTCAAGCGGCGCCAGTCTGACTGCTCGGCGAATACCCATCCATGTTGAAACTCGACATGTGGGCTTCACAAAGCCAGAAGCCACTTAACACTATGGCGTAGCAGAGTGATGGCCTCGAGCATTCGCACCAGTCAACAGCGTGTCCGAGGCCACCAGAAACGGGACCAAGAAGACACCATGCCGAATAAGGGGAGCCTGTTGACGCGCTCGTCGCGCTCAGTACCGGTGCCATAAGAATGTAGACATTAGAAGCCTACAGGTCTGCGTATCAGTGATCCTTCCTCGGCATGATTGATGCATCACTCTACAATTGAATCACCACTGACCAGTCACTGTCGGATTCAAAGCAGAAAACCTGGCATCGACGGATGCAGTAGATCAGAGGAGTGATAAAGCGGCTGGGGATGGAAGAGGAAGTGAATTGCGCGAAGGATCAAGTGGGTATGTAGAGTGGTAGTTCGAATTGTGGGGAAGTGCAATCGCGAGAGCGGCACCGCTGTGATTACACGGGTAGTAAGGTATTGAAGTTGGCCCTCATTCTGCGAGACGAGATGAGTAGCTCCGTAGCTAGTTACGGCCCAGGAGGAATACCACAAGTTGAATTGCATGAAGTCAGAGGGCTCGCAACCGTGATCGCGTCCGGTCACGAAACAAAACGCCTCATTGGCGCTGCCGCCCGCGGGGAGGGACACAGGGATTAGTTCGAACTTTTTCCTTCGCGGGAAGGATCTTGAAGCTCGGCATTTGATCATGTTCTTTGCCTGATCTCTGGCGTCCACGAAACCTGCAGAGGATGTAGCAGACAGTGAGACAGAGTGCAGGGCTCTTTACATGAAACCTTATGTGAATCGAGGAGGAACAGAGAAGGGAAAGTACAAGGGGGGAATTGGCGATGGACGGCTCGTGACGGCGTGTGTGGCGTTTCCGGGCCGCCCGGAAAACAAGAAAAAGATGAGAAAGAGGCGGCCAAGAAGAAAGGAAGAGATGCCACCATAGGGGAAGGCCAATAACCAAAGTGAAGTTCAGCAGTTAGGTAAGTTGCGTCGAGGTTCTTCGATCCCGGATTTGTGGGGATAGAAACGCACAGGAAAATGGGATGGGAGGACGGCAGGAAGGTGTTCAAATGTGCACGTCAACCTGGGAGTCCAGAGTCAAGAAGTCCCGAATACGAGGTCTCTGTAAATTTAAGTTTTTAGAAGCCCACCTAGACCCCGAAGTCTGAACGTTGCGCATGATATCTAATACTCTGACGGCGACTCCTGTTCCTATAAATATCCTTTGTCTTTCGTGTCGAATTCCGTAGCCGTGCCACGCTTTTCTCCACGGCAGAGCCACCACCACCACTGTGCAATTGTTTTATTACAAGTTTGACTCCATTTATGTAGCAGTCGTCGGCGGTGTAAGAGAAGCGGGCGTGGGACTCTGGGTAAGTAGTACATGTCGTGGGTAGTTGAGGCAGGAGGCGGATGAATGGGTTCGCTTGATGCCAGCTTTTCGGAATGTCATTTTAGGATTGCACGAGCATGCTATGGGTCGGAGGAGGTAGAGTTGATGTTTGAGTTGGAATGTTCGCGGAATTGAGGAGTGTCACGGCAAACTCGGAAAAGAGGAGGCACAGGTCAGTTGAGGTCGATACTCGGATGAGACCGAATTCTGGAAGAGAATTGACCATGTCGGCGTCACGAAGCCATAATAATTGATGATTCGTTGATTCACTGGACGTACATAGGCAAATTTCGAAAGCTGAAAGAATGCCGCGATGAATAAAATTATTATTTTATTGATGCAGATGTCGCTTTCCCACGGTTCGTCTGCGGCTTAAGGCATCCACGCCAGGTTACATCACCTATCGATTGAATCGAAAACAGTGCGTATCTATATAATCAAGCAAACTCGTGAGTTGCATGCCTTCCTGTCCCAATCTAATCCAGTCTGATTGCGCCCCCCCGACAGCTACGATGGCGTATATTCGATATCTCCCTGCCGAGATGTTAGGGGAGATATTCCTACATTGCTTACCAGAAAGGCCCAGAGAAGAAAGCCAGCCTAACACCAAGATCGCCCCAATCCTCCTCTGCCATGTCTGTTCAGCATGGCGAACCACTGCCCTCCGTCTCCCGAAACTCTGGACCCGCCTCTGCATGAGATCGACATTCAAAGTCCTCTATCCCCTCGACATCAGTTGGCTCAGTCACACAACACGCTCTGCCTACAAAGAGCTGCCCATGCACCCCCGCACCCTCGACTTCCTGACGTGGTTGGGGAACAACGCGCGTTCAGTTCCGATTGACCTCTACCTCATCAAGATAAAGGAAGAAAATGTAGAGTCCGACGTAGAAAAAGATGGGATCATCTTAGATGGAACCCCTCCAGGTCACGAGGCCATGAACACTCTCGAATTCGCCCTAGCTAGGCTGCCTTCCGTCAGGCACTTCGAGATGGCCATCAATCGATACGCAATGGAGGTACTGTGCAAGGCTGCGACACCAACAACGTTCGAACGCCTCGAATCACTCACCGTGCACCAGTACTTCCACATCGGATATAAATCCAGGACAAAGTTCGTTTTCGCCTTCCCACCCGCCCCTCGTCTCCGCCGCCTCGCTCTCACGAGCTATATGAACACGCTCTCGTTTCACTGGGGACAGCTCACCCATCTATGCATCTCGTGCGCGATCGAACAAGAGGATTGGCTAGAAATCTTAACGCACTGCGAAAATCTCTCATCTGGCGCTTTTCACCTTGACGGATGGGGAGAGGGAGACCTTCCATCTATCGTACATCCGAACCTTCGTCAGCTGGTCATTGTCCCGACGACGTTCCGCCATGTTTCGTTCCCTGGTCTGAAGGCCCTCAGAATATTACGGAATGAAAGCATCAGCACCTTCAAACTACTCGCTGATCTCCTCCGGAAGACCCCAGCACTCACCGAACTCCATTTTGACTCAGAAGTGTTCAATTCCGACCGATTTGAAGTGCCTTCCAACCTATTACCTGAAGAGTCAATCTGGTTGCCATCTCTGCTACCTGACCTCAGCCTCCTCGGCTTCGAGTTTACGGAGTGCGGTACCAATTCGACTGGGAGTGTAATTGTGGAACTCCTGAAATCAGAGTGGGTGAAATTACCACCCAGGAACGGACGACCCTCCCACTTGCGCATTTCATTCATCCCCGGGATTAGGGGCATTCCGGAAGATGCACTGCCTGTCGTTACAGCAGAAGAACTCGACAGCATGAAGAAGAGCGATATTGTTCGAGCCATAGAGGAAATTCGGTCAGCAAGTGAGGGAAACATGAACATTGAACTGCGATTTCCAGCTCTCGGCGATGAAAAGAGGAGGTGGGAGTTTCCCGACTATTTTTATGATGCAGAGGATCTACCCAGATGGGACGAGGTTATGGGTTTCCATGAACAGGCATGTCTTTGCGAATAAATCCTCGTGCTCTTCTCCTGAACGGTCGTTAACGAGACCAACTTCTAGCTATGATTTGCATTTGATGATCTACTGCCAGTGTAGTGCACGATGACTCAGATAAACTACAGTCTCGATGTAACTTCCAATTTATCGAAAAACAAAGACAAGGAGAAAGACCGCTCACACCAAATGACCATCCTAAGTATTACCAATATGTGGATTTTTTGGCTGAAACTCGAGTCAGCAGGGTGATAGATATGTAGGCATTTAAATCCCTCGATTCACACGGAGGTGAAGCTCGAGTTGAATCCCCCCACCGTACTCCGGGTGATGCTTCGTGAATATATCTAGAACGAAGCTCAAGCCCCCAACATGATCACTCAGTAGGTGCATTTCCGGACCCCATACTCGAATATTTGAGATGTGAAATCCACCAAATCAGAAGCCACTTGGTGTGTGTGGAGTAAGCAAAGCTCGAGCTTTAATAACCTTTGACAGCATGGCCGAAACCCGGGACCAGCAGACGCTGGAACCAAAATAACCTCCAGAGAGCTTCACTACGTAAATCCCACAGACAGGACCAGCGAGCTCAGTACCGGAGCCGTCACGGACAACAGAAGGACGGTGTACATATATCAGTGATCCTTCTCAGTACGATTGATACATCATCCGTTTGCCATTCAGACGTCCCGGACAAGAGCAGCCCGTGATTACGCCAGAGATAATTTAGCAAGAAAAAGGAGTCACCCTGGCTGGTACAGCAGAGTAGTTGAGGGGCGATAGAGCTGATGGGCAGTGAGCGGGTCGAGATGGGCAGTAGTCCTGTAACTTGATGCTGTCCAGCTGGTGATAGCAAGGCATCAGATCTAAGACTTCAAAACGAGAATAAGGTCGGAGAGTTCGCGGCCGTCACCTACCACAATCACCTCGGCTCTTCACCTTCGCGGGAGGAAGAGGAGACAATAAAGCTGTCTCCGACGCGTTGAGTTGACCTTCAAGGCCACGTTCTGAGCGAAGTCAGGATCTCAACAAAGCGGGTAAGTACACGAGGCGAACAGAGCGCAGGGATGGTTACGCGAAACTACCGTCCAGGGCAGTAATTAGGTGAGAGAAAGGCGAAGCCTCAGAGGGGCGAGGCGACACGCGGCCGGCGGTAGGCTGCCAGAACCCAGGAAAAACATATGATGCTTCATGAAAGAGAAAAGCGCGGCGAAAGGAAGATATTGTCCTAGAGAAGCCGCAGTATATCAGGAGAAGCCAACGTAGGTGACATAGGGAAGACCGGTAAGCGAAGTGGAGTCGCGAAGTTGAACAACGTTGGGTAAGATTGAGTTTGCTTGAGTACAACGGAAGTGCAGTGTTATCGAAAGTTGGAGGTCGGGTTCGCGCACCAGGAAAGGAAGGGGTGACGAAAAGGGTGGTGAGAGGGCTAGACACAAAAAAATCTTTAATGAGAGAAGATAAGGGCGAACGTAAACTTGGAAACAGATCGACTTTGAAGTCTGCCGGGTAAACCAGTAAGTGAAGGGCTCTGAAAGCGAGGCGCGTATACGGTTGATTGTCTAAAAACCGAGCTTACGAACAAGGGAGAGCGGGAAGATGACGCACCGGCGGGAAAGAAAGGCGAGAGAAGAAAACTTAACGAGAGGGAACGAGCGCGAACGTAAACCTGGAAACAAATTGTACTCGAGCTCTTTGATGTTCCTTGGGTAAACGGTTGAAGACAATTTGTAAATGAATGGATGTCGGTGTTCATATACACAAAGCGGTGTGCACTATGGTGGCCGAACGTTGAATGAACCTAAGAACACAAAGGAGAGAAAATGGAAGAAGAGAATGCACCGGCGGCACGTACGCGTAAAGCCTTTCGAGTCTAAAGACGTCAACATATGCCTTCTCCGTCACGCCTATCTCTCTCCTCCCCCTTCCCCCCTCCCTTTCCAATTCGAAATCCCCTTGCTCCCGCGCCACGTTTTCTCCACGATCGAGCCGCCGCTTTGTTTTGCATCCGTTACGGAACACCAAGATCCCGCTCGTCGGCCTCCGTCGACGGTGGTATGCAGAGAGAGGTAAAAAATTCGGGTAAGAGGGGCGGTTGTGGGAACGATGAAAAAGATCGGGTTTGACTAAAACGGAAAGAGGCGGGATGAAAGGATTTGCCGGCTTCTGCCGGGGACCAGCAGTTGCCGGACGGAGCGGAAAAGTCCTACGACACGCGGGCAAGGTTTACCTGTCTTTCGAGTGAAAGGGTTTGTGGAGGGCGCGGTTAAGGTTATTCGACTTGTTGATCGTTCCATGGAGTGGAAAGGAAGAATGGAAGTACAAGTTGGCCTGTTGGGGTTCGGTGGCTTGAGGGAGGAGATTGAAGGGAGGCGCTGTCTGTCACTGCCAATCGTCGGCATGTCATGAAGAATGTCGGCGCCTATGTCAGAGAAGATTTGGATTGGAGGATGCGGGGACGGTGGGAGCGTCCGCACTGCAAGGAGTGGACTCTGGAGAGTCGGATCGACTCTGGGGGACAAAAATAAGTTTTTCTTGGTGGTGTCGTCGAAGATGGATCTCCACTGCAGACTTAGCTAAAGATTTGTCAAATTGTCAGGAATAATCCCCATTTTCATTCCGACGGAAGTCGATGGATCAACGACCTATGAAAATAGATAATTCGCTCACGCCGAGAGCTCGAGTGAGCTTGGATTCTGGAAGCCTGAGCAAGGGCGGCCGGGAGGAAGGTGGACGAAAGATGGACGAGGATGACGCGATCTGCTATCCTCGCGGATCGTGATTTAAATTGGACTTCAGTACTTCGTGATTTCGCTGTTACCTTGAGCATCGCCGGGCCGTGTCGAATGGTGGACGCGCGTTCATCGATGTCTTTATTTACATAGGGTACGATTCCATGCCGAACTCGAACCCGACCCCCAACTCCGGTCCCGGACGATAGGCAGTGGACGGCGGGACGGCGAATCTGAAGGAACTGGGGGGGTGGCGGTTAATAAAATAGTAAGAATCCTTTTAGGTGCTCCTTCGACTTTGGAGCTACTTCGAAGCGTCTCATGTGTGGATCCAGAGGCAGGATCTGTACAAGAATAAATTCGAAGCGGGGAACTAGGAAGGTAGTGAAGTACAGATTCCGTGAGGAAACATACGTAGAAAGAAGGGGACTGCTTTCATGCCAGCGTTTGTTTAGGGAGGGAAAAGGCCTGCCGTCCTTGGGATATACTGGTCGCTTCCGAACCCGATGTTTATTATCAGCTATCGACGAGATTAATGTTAGTAGACACGGGGAGGGGGATCGGACCAAGAATTCGAATTTCGAAGAAGGTGGGCTGGAGGTGCTGAGAAGGGACTACTGCGAACTGCACGGAGCGCTGCATATCTGATCGGGTCCAGGAATCGGGTCGAGTTTGAATAAGGTATGTACGAGGACGTGTTAGGAAGTTCAGGGTGGCTCTTGTGCCGTAATGTGCTGGGAGACGCGATTATGTAGAGCAATAGATAGATCCCAACTAGTACTTCATTCAGCGCCGTAGACATCGCCATGTTCACTCTGGGATATTTCTCTCTGCTGAATTTCCTTCTTCCTAGATCTCAAGATATAATTATAGTCGACTTCAACGAGTCTCATTACCCATACGAAGATAAACAGAAAATTCGAGGAGGCGGACCGACACACCCATTACCGACTTTCCTCCGCCTTGAGTCGCTCGCTTCCGAACCCGACGTTGATTACCAGCCATCAACAATAATAATATAAATATTAGTGAACGCAGGGTGGACATCCAACCAAGAAGTCGAACTCCAAAGGACGTACGTGAGGAGGGGACTGCGAATTGCGAGCTTCGCGGAGCGCTGCGATCACGAATCGTAAAAGGCATCCTTGGAGACATGTTGGGAAATTCAGGGTGGTTGTCGTGCCGTAATTACAATCGTTTATAGGAGCGCGTTGGGTAGCGACGCGGTCAGTCCAGCAATAAGGGCATGCCAAATCTCTCTCTATGAATAATGTAGACGCCTAAGTCCATGGGCGCTAATACGTTCTAATGGCCGCAAGTTCCTTCCTCGTCCTTCGACGATCCACTTTTTGGCCGAAACGTTAGTCTTTAGACGAAAGCAACACTCACCTACTAAGTACTATTCTGGACCTGATGTTCGTCAGGACCCTATGTTCGTCAGGTCACGTCACCGTCACCCATCGCGAATCAGTAATTATTTCTAGGTCCGACGACTGACGAACCTCAGAGCGAAGACATGTTCATCGCTTACGTACAGATGATCCCATCTTGCCGAGCCCCCGGCGGTCTAACCACGCGTGACAGAGAGCCCAAAGTTCGTCCTCCTTCAAAGCTCCTTTTTTCACCCAAAAATACCTCTGCAGTACGTGTATTGGTGTGTTCTTACAAGCTGCAAAAATTGGTGAAGATTGGTGGTCTCGGTGGTAAGATCTGGGGGGGGTGACGAACATAGGGTCCTGACGAACATCAGGTCCAGAATAGTATGTATCCCTCTCGCCCTTCCCCTTCCCCTTTGCCACCCGTCCGTCCACTCGCACTCCTTCTGTCGGCGGCCTCGACGGGCTCTTTACTGCTCTTTACTATTATCTCTGTTTCGTTTCCCCTTTCTCTCTCCGGCGAATTTCCCATTCTACATATATATATCATCCAGTTCCAGCCTATTCGTCCTTCCTTATAGTTCCTTATACATCCAAAAAGAAGCACATAATCTCCGTTCTCGTATATAACGTTTTGATCCCACCACCCAGGAGCAGTCAGCAGGGTCTGTGATTTTCAGAGATTCGTGGGAGATGGCTATGGGAGATTGGGATTGCATCCGTCCCAACGAGTGTCGCCTTTTGGGACCGCGTCCGCCGTCCGGGCTTGGCTTCAGGAGAGTGGACGGAATGGGGACGCGATGGGCTTGGAGATCGGGAGACGCGAGATCAATAGAGAACGTGTCTATCCAGAACGTCGATTGCGTGAAGAGAACGCGAGCGACGAGCGTAGCCGTGGCCGTGGTGGCTTGGAGCGGAGGCAGGCGCCCGGAGGCTAAAATACAGCACAAAACTTGAAGCGACGCTTGGGGAGTGGAGGCGTCGATCGCGTGCCATAGGTAATTAGCGGACTCGGTGTTGGGGACGGGGAAACGGAGGAAACGGAGGGAGGTGAGGGGGCGGAGAGTCAGAACGGGGAAACGGACATGAACGAGGGGCACGCGATGGGGTGAGGGTGACTTGTACGTACTACCTTTACATCTACGCATACGGGCGAAGTGGGGGCGGAGGAGGGCTCATATAATTAGATGATAGAGCTCCGGGGATTGAGATGGGGTAGCTAGCAGCCACTAACGGCGGACGAAGCTTTTACCTCGGCGCTCATCGCTCACGGCACGGGCACGGGCCCAAAGATGGGCTAAGAAAAGATTCGAAGCGGGCACTGTAGGCAGTGCTCTGGTGGGCAGAATCTTTGGGGTGCAAGCTTGTTTGTACTTGGGCTCGAGATTCCGGCATCTCTCTCATCTCGCTAACCTTGAACTTGTACATAGACGGAAGCCATGTACAATTCTGGGGGAACCTGGAATGGGGGTTCTCTGGCGTCGTGTTATCTATTTATTTACTTGCACGGGAGTCGACCGGGACGGCGGTGTGGGCACGAGACCATCGAAACGGGATGGCAGGTGGGATCTAAGAAAGAATGCGGAGTTGGGCGATGAGGGGAAGAGAGGACAAGAGCGGCGCGGAGGCCTAAACGTTTCGTACTATTCGTAGTGCGCGTCATTAACGGCCCACGGGCTAGGGGTACAAGCTGGTACAAGATCCTGGTGTGCTGTCAGGAATAGTCGAGTGAATTGTGACTGAGATAGGGTTTGGGTTGGGGAAGATTTAGGTTCTAATAATAATGGTGCTTTACAGTATAGCCAATATAGCAGGGCGCTCGAGGAGATAGGACGGGCGATTCAGCTGATTCTGTACACCAAGTACACTCGGGCTAAATACACTACACTACCCTATGCTAAGTATGCCCAGCATGTATGAGTCTTGACCAGGCCCGTAGCACCTCAGTCCCCGCCGCTGCCCACCACTCGCCGGCGCTGGTGCTGAACGTTGAACCCTCGATGGGCTAGATGGGAGGTAGTACTAGTTCGTTGATTGAGAAGACGTTTCGACAGATATTGGACCGTTGGACGTGGCGACGAATGATCTTGGACTGGTATGATCTGGTATGATATGACATGGTATGGTATGATGTGATATCTATAGCGTAGATGATGGATTGTCAGGAAAGATGTGCAGGAAGTACTATTGTGGACTGTGCAGTGTACTTGGGGCGGTATGTAGATGTCCGGACCAGTGCAGGATGCGTGTAGACGAGCCAGGAAGAGAACAAAGGATGCGGAGTTGAAGTGTAGCGTTACTTGACGATGGAATGATGTGGGTACGGAGGGAAGACGAGCGGACTGGTGTCTCGGGATCGGGCTGTCAGTCAGGGAGGGTGCGCAGGCATCCGCTGTTCGGCACTGCGCCTGGTGGGTACTGTGCACTTGGGTGAATCGAGC
>JANKHO010000649.1:0-17989 GCA_027627235.1 Agrocybe chaxingu | reverse complement strand
CTGCTCGCGTGCCGTCAACCTGGCGTTGATGGTCAAGAAGGGCGAGAAGGGCCTTCCCTCTGTCCTTACTGCTAAGACCTGGGGCTTCTACGACGTCCTCTTCAAGGTGGGTCCGACAACTCGTGTATATGCCACTGAAGGTTTTAAACCTTTGTTCTCCAGGGCAAGCAATTTGAGTTCCAGATCCCCTACGGTTCCTACATCATGGAGAACGTCCTCTTCAAGATCTCCTTCCCCGCCGAGTTCCACGCGCAGACCGCCGTCGAGGCCGCCCATATCATCCACAACAAGCTCAAGGACTCGGCAAGACCTCCGACGACATCAAGAGCGTCCGCATCCGCACACAGGAGGCCGCCATCCGCATCATCGACAAGCAAGGCCCGCTCGACAACTTTGCTGACCGAGAGTGAGTTTCTATTGTACTCGTGTAGGAGGTGTTGACGAGCATGTGTTTTCTTCTTCTCTTTTTGCAGCCACGCTATCAACTACATGGTCGCTTACCCGTTGATCTTCGGTGAGCTCACGTCCGAGAGCTAGTAAGTACCCTCAGAAAAAAAACAACAGGTCAGAAAACTGATTATCTTCCTCCAGCACCGATGCCTCTGCCGCCGACCCCCGCATCGACGCCCTCCGCGCAAAGATCTACTGCGTCGAGGAGAAGCGCTTCAGCACCGAGTACCACGACCCCGCCAAGCGCTCCATCGGCAACGCCCTCCTCGTCGAGCTCAACGACGGCACCGTCCTCGATGAGGTGGAGATCCGAGTACCCCGTCGGCCACAAGCGCCGCCGCGCCGAAGGCACCCCACTCCTTATCAACAAGTTCAAGAGGCATATCTCCTACCACTACGACGAGGCATACCAGAAGAAGATCCTCGACACCGTCTCGGACGCGGAATCGCTCTCCAAGCTTCCCGTCGACAAGTTCACGGATCTGTTCGTCAAGGCTTAGATTGTTGTTTAGACGCTTATTTGGGGATGTACTGAGCTCTAGATGCGAGAATACACTCTTTTTTATGCAGTAACTGATACACTGTACAATGCGTGAGTTCTTTGGATTACATGCTGCTCTAAGGAGTGTAAAATGCGACTGATGTTCTACAAATCCCTGGATTCCGTGCTGGTCTATGCTTCTGACGACCTATCTCGCGCACTGGGAGTGCTGCCTCTCCTCCGATACCTCATCTTCTTCCTGTTGGGCGCTTCTGGCCTAGACTTCCTTGGCAATTCATTCCCTTCATTCACGTTCTCCTTCTCAAAGCTGCTGTCATTGGCTGCGGGTCCTCTTCCGTCGCCCGGGCCCGCATCCGTCTTTTGATGAGTCGTGCTCGGATGTACCCCGCTCTGCTTTCTGGGGAAGCGGGCTGGTCCGCTTGACCCTGCCACTTCGCCCGCTTGATGGTTGTCCAGGCTGTCGACATGAGGTTCATCCTTCTTCCTGGCTTCGGATTCGCTACCGCTCGCAAGACGGTTAGCCTGGTTCTGACCTTGCTGAACTTTCGGCGCTATAGGCCCTTGCTGTCGGTCGAAATACGGCTTCATGTGAATGCTCTTCAACATCGACATACTATAGTCTAAATTAGCAGCAGAAATATCCTCCTCTGCGACGGACGAAAGCCTCCGCTGAATCAGGCGCGCGAGAGGGATAGAGCGAGGATGCTGGTACGAAAGATTGCGACGACGATCGCAGGCTGAAGCCGTTAGTGCATTCTGATCTTCGACAGCAAGGGCGACGTCAGAGACGAGGTGAGGCTGCGATTCGAGCAACGCTGAAGAAGGGATCTGAGGAGTCGCCGGAGTAGAGTAACGGGCGACGTTTAGTGCAGACTCTCCCTGCAAGACTAGCGATTCTAATGAAGCCGAAGTTTCGTGCATAACGTCTCCTTCCCGGCCAGTTTGAATCTGCTGCATCAACATAAGGAGATGCCTCGAGTAATCGTCAAGATCAGACTGAGGAGAATATATCCCCGGGTCCTGTTGGTTTGGCAAGGCATGACCGGGATTCTTCTGAGCAGATGAATACATAACGGGATCAGGCTGTCGCGAGAAGACAGGAGACCATTGAGTAGACGATGAGCTTGGAGGTGTTGGAAGATTGTAGTCCTGCTGGGCGCGGTACCGCTGTGAGATGCCCACGGTTGACAAAGGTCGAGAAAAATATGCTCGGTCTTGACCGCCTCCTACAGGGCGACTATATGCGTCGTTTCGAGTGCGAACAGAGTTTTCAGGGACAAAGACAGGAGCGGCAGTATTGAGACGGCTTTCTCTTGCCGGTCCAACTTGATTGTTCGCAGTCGGATATTCGCTTGTGCCTCCAGAAGACAGAGAGCTCCACTTTAAACCAAGACCAAGAGGGTCACCGATATTCCTGCTGAGATGATTCGCATCAACCTGAGGGTGTCGAAAGTCAGGGTTTCTAGAGGCGCCACGGAAGACAGACGTTTCCTGGAAGCGATGCTCAACCTGGCTTCGATTGTGTGTGTTATGCAGAGAACCGAAGGAAGCTCCAGTATCGGCCATGCGCCTCGGAAGACCAGCAGGGGCAACAGTACGATCGCCGAATGTTGACGGCATAGCTAGATCAATGACAGTGTCCCTCTGACGCTGAGAAGATGATTGCGATTCATGATAGTCGATCGCATTGAAAGAGCCAGGAAGGACGCTAGTATCGTTATTGTTTCGGGTCGATCTTGAAGCATTTTGGGAATCGTCTCCCCCGAGGCCCCAGATCTTATTCGACAAGTCGTCACCTTCAATGACAGTGCCTTCAGCACCACTGTGTTTGTTCGTGAGAACCAGGCATCTCTTAAACGAATTGACGACCTTACGATGGGCAGCGAGCATACGGCAAGGAGAGAGGGCCGTGCAGAGCAGGAATTGGGCGTGGAGGAGAGTTCGCCCAAGTGATCCAACCTGTGAAGTAGATCTGAGAACAAATCTTTGTGGAAGGGAGAAAGACTGACCGTCCTCATCCGCGCTACACGAATTGCGATGAAGGGTGTTTGGAATGTGAGATTCATGGCCGATGATCATTACGGAGTCTGGTGAAGAGGGTGGAGACGGGGTTTGAGGTAGGTCGGAAGGGTATGGTCTGTTATAGTTAGAGCCGCAAACATGTTCGTAGGCACCGATATTGTCGTCCGGGGAGAAGGCAATACCCAAAGCAGGTTCGGAGTGTTCATATCTTTGCTCTGGCATCGAGACAATTCGCAGCTGCTTCTCAACTCGTGGAATAGCTGCTTCGTCCAGCGTATCTGGGAGAGAGACCACTCTTTTCGAGAAGGTGGTATCAAAAGCAGAAGGGCGGGAACTTTCTATCCATACTTTGCGAGCCGGACAAGTAGACTGAGACGTTGGCGGATCCGAGTTCTTGACTGCTTGAGCATGCGAGTGCATATATGCGGTGTTTTCGGTTTCGGTTTCGGGATCTGAGAAGTTCAGCGCACTTAGACAGCCACTTGAATGTTCAGAGATAGATTCGGGGGTGATTGAGGGCAGGGTGTCGCGAGCGAGAGACAGGACGGTGGTGTTAGTTTGGACGACCTTATCTTCGTATTGCTTCGGGAGCGGAGAATGAGAAGACATGTTATCGAGAAACAGCAACGCGAGAAGAAAGCTGGAAAGAGCGAGAGCCTGAGGACAGCTATGCAGAACAGTGACAAAAGTCGAGGTCAAAGAGCATGATAGAGTTGTGACACGACGGTTATAACCAAGGTGCGAAACGCGTCGGTGACTTGCCTAACAAGGAGCCTTCACGATTAGTAAATACAGTGCTACTTTAGAGAGGATGATTTACACAGTTCGAGAAGATGACCAGGTAGTTATGATTTAGCAAAAAAACTAGAAAGCTTTGACATGCCAGTGGTGTTAGCTTTCTTCAGTTTTTCTACTCCTTGAGACGCCTTTGTTGCCTTTCGTTTCTTGCCATCAGCAGCTGTCGCAGCTTTTAAGTCCGCTTTGGAGCCCTTTCCTTTTGCTGGAGGAGCAGCAACCGCAGCAGCAGCGAGTGCTTCATCCCTGTTGGCTTGTACAAGCTTTTGAAGAGAAGAGAAACTGGGCGAAGAGATCAGTAACTCCAGAATGGCCCAGCGAAATAGAGCCCTTACTCGTATGAAGCGAGAAGGGTGGCATATATCTCTGACGGAAGATATTGGGAAAGCAAATCGCAACAAGCCTGAGTGCGTCCAACTGGGACAAGAATAAATAGGGGATCAAGCTGCTTGAAAGAAGCGCAACGTACGGCACAAAAGATCTTCTCGTTCATCATCCATTAGGCCTTCCTTGGCGAGGTTTCTTGTCACAGTTTGTGATTTATCTAGAACTACACTTGACTCGAGATATGTGACCTTCGCACGCAGGTATTTAAGGAACTTGGTGGGCGAATATCGATATACAATAATTTCGGGGGAGATTTCTTTCTGGAAATTAGTTCTGGAAATGAACAGTATTTCCGTGACTGACCTCTGACTTCACAAAGCCGTGAAAGAGCTTTTCGTGTACATGCAAGGGAGCAGAGCCGGTGGATATCTTGAGTCCGAGGTGCTGTGGTTTTCCCTCCCTCTTGAAGGGAAATTTCGAGTTTGTTCGTTGCTTCTTCAAAGAGATCATCCAAGGTCCTGAATTGAACAGAAGAGCCATCAATCTTGAGACAAACAGGGGTCAGTCACGGGTGTATTCAGCGTAGAAGAGGCACCCACAGGCTGTGTCGTTTGTAGAATAGGCAGCAACAGGAAGGCCGGGTCAATGGGTGTCATGGTCAACATTTTGCCATCTAGGTGACGGATCAGTTAGGTGCATCACATAGACTGGAAAGCATACCCGCTACCACGTCCCCTCCAACTATCCATGATCTCTCATCTGGCGGGCATACCGCTTGTATTTCCAAGATACCAGTGTTTGAAGAGTCGACACTTGAACTCAACTGCAGATGTTCGAGAGGCAGGAATAACGATGGAAGGCCTAGAATGTCATTGAACTCAATTCTTAAAGAGTATATAGAGAAAGTATCACCTGTTCTTGGATGTGGCAACCGTAGAATTTGCAGAGGTTGGTGAGCGCTGTTGTGAAGTCCTGGGGTGGCTGTGGGACCGTCATTGAGAGACAGAGAGAGGTACTGCACGATGTCTGTATTTTATTAGAAAGAAGAAGGTTCATGATTGTAGTGCTACAATTACCTGAAGGTAGGATGGCGAAGTGAGACGGCATGATGACGAGAGGGACGCGTTGAACGTTGAACATTGAGGTCAGATTTGCCACGCGACGCGACGCGTTATTGACAGTTATTTGGACCAATACTACTTATTCGGGCCATCTTACCCCTATTTCATATTCCACGACGTAGCCAAGGGGTGGAGGGCTCTACTCCACCAGCATAAAGACACCTAGAGGCACAGTTAAATTGCCATTATGTTACGGAATGTCGAACATTGCCATCAACCTCCGATTCATACTCTGGTTCGGATTCCTCGAAGTCGACATCCATAAGTTCTCCATCGTCGTTGCCACCACGTCCACCTCTTCCCTGCTGACTCCTCCACATATCAACAAGAAACGACGGAGTACTGCTGTGCTCAATGCCCTTATCCTCCCTCGTTTTGATAAACCGAGGAAATCGTAGACTGAGGCCTCTTTCGGATGGTACCAGTCCTTGTGCGGCCACCGATACTGGGCTTTCCGTTATGCTGCCACAAAAAAAAGTCAGAGTCATTGAAGCCGAGAATACTATGTCTACTTACTCAGCACCTTTGAGCTCCCAAACTTCGTGTGGTTTGAAATAGACCTCGGGATTATATCCTACACATTTTCAGTACCATTGGGATTAAGGGATGCGCTTATCACTGACCTCCAAAGTCGCACTCCCACAGAGGTTGCTTGGAACATAATTCTGAGCCAGTGTCGTATCGTTCCCTCATCGACTAGAGGATCTCTTAGATGAGCTAGGTTCGCAAGTTATGCCCCATGGCTCACTTTATAGAAGGCGTCGCTGAAACCTATGAATCAAGGGGTTAAGCCAAGCAAACCGATTAACTGGGGAACAAAGAATCATACCTGACATGCATTTGCACAGGGCCACAGGACGTCCAGTTGTTGGATTCCACAGCGCCAATAGAACGGGACTCCACCACTGCGCCTTTCTCCCATTCCCATGCCATGCACCAACAGGAATGACGTCAAAAGAGTCTCCAATGGTGTCCATGTAATCCTTCTTGAGTTTCAACCACGCAGACGTTCGGACATCTGGCTCGTACGTGGACGGCAAAGATTTAAGTTTGCCTTGTTTCGCATCTGGGTCGACTGGTGCTTTGTCGAGTAGCTGAATAGCTATTAGCGGGTCCTCGATGCCAAGGCAAACAAACAGAATAGTGACCTTGATCATCAATCCTTCGCAACGGTTCTCGACAGCCTTGGTAAGGAATCCTTCTATGGTTGTCCTGCCTTCTTCACTTTCACAGCTCTCAACAAAATTAAAATGAGCGACTGGCAGCACATCAGTGGGTTGCTTTGCTCGAGGAGTAAAGTGTGTTTGGAGACGTGATCTTCTTTCGCGGAATGTGATTCCAAGTAGAGGCTGCAGATGTCAAAGCAGCGACTACTGGTTGATAGTCATGTACACCTACCTCACCATTCAGATACATCAGGTCAAAGGCGAAAACACATATAGGAATCTTGACATCCTGAAGGTTGACGTCTTTACGAGGACGATTAGATAGCTCTTGGAACGTTTTCAATGCTCCAGTCGATGGCTCAATTGCTACGATTTCTGCATCCATGATAAAGGAAATGGTTACAGGGGTTTCATCAAACATAGCTTTCACCAAGGCGATCACGTCTGGGTACTGAACGTCGCGTCAGTTTGACGAGGAATGCAAGGACAAAATGGCTCCTACTTTGGATGTCATGTCCTCCAAATGGCGCGAAAAAATCTTTATAGTGTCCTTCCCATCTGGGCTTCTCGAGGCGTGTATTTGAGCTCGTTGGCCGTCGTATTTAAATTCGGCTGTGAATGGGAGATCGCCGAGACGATTATATATTTCGTCCAACGAACGAGTTGGTGAACCCAACATAGGAAGCACTGGTATTCCTGGACCATTGCCGTCGGTGAGCTGGGTGTAGGCAATCATACACAGTAGAAACATAAACACTAACCAACGGTGAGAGGGACGCGGTCCGACAAAGAGTCAAGACCACCTTCAAGAAGAGCCGGAATGATTTGGTCGTAACTGGGATGCTTAACGTAGACTTGCTTGATTAAGCTTTCGGCTCGCTGGAATTTGCAAATCAACTCCTCCCTTCTTGCATCTCGAGCCTTCCTTTTCGAGGACGAAATCGAAGGGTCCAGGTCCTTTAACTTCATTAAAAGGTCGGAGGAAGCATAGTGTTCAATTTCGTCCCTACTTGGTTCGGTAGGAATGCCTAGTGGAGGTGTGAGCACCATTGCCCTTGCCAAAGCAGTAAGTATCGATGTCCTAACAGCCCCAACACGAAGATTCTGGCACAAAGTTCGCATGAGATAGCGAACTTCCTCTCCTGTAGCAGCGAGCAACAGCTTCTCAACAATCTTCTGCTTCTCCTTTGCAGCGCCTTGACCCTTGCAATTTGCAATTTTAATCATTGATTCGTAGACGTAGGGCACAGTTAACGGTGCGTGAGGAATGAGGGTCCTCAAGTTGGATTTCGCAGCGAAGGCTACATCACCTGGATCTCCTGTGGTGTTGTATAATTTCTTGAGAGCTGCGGAAGACAGGCCGGATATTTGCTGGATCGAGCGCGAAAGAATAGAGGCACCAAGGCCAAGCTCGATGGACACGAACTGAGGAGAAAGAGAGTTGGACAGGAGATACACAGCCGGTAGAAGAGATGTGGGGTGTTTCAAAATAATCGTTCGCAGCACATTTGTCAGAGTATCGATGATGGAGATCCGGGAACGCGTTTGCGACAAGGTCACCAACGCACGTGTCAAGAGGGAATAAGGAGCCTTAGAAGAGCTTGACGCTTGCGATTGAGGATCATACACAACAGGATCGACGTCGAGGGCTGAGTAGGCATCAATTCCTATCGCGCTTTCCGAGACCTTCGCAACGCGAAGGGGTTGAGACGGCGTTGACTCTTTCTCGACGGGAGAAACGGGTCCCGGTGTAGCGATTGGAGCAGAGTTTAGCGATTCGTAGGCATCAACATCAATGATCTCTGGAATCGCTGGACGTTTTCGAGGAGTTGTGGTGGTGGCTTCGGGCCGGGAGCTTCCCTGTACAAACTCAGGCGTTGAGGTTGACGTAGTATTGGGTTGCTTTGCCTTTGGAGAGGCAAAAAAGTGTCAATTTGATGTTGATTGTGCTGAGCCTTGAAGCGTTTGTTCTTACTAGGTGTCACATTGGAAGAGAGAGCGCGTTTCGACATGACCCAGGGACCAATGCGTGATAATATGTGTAATTGTGTGTTCGCCACCGAGAGCAACTGAAGGCAAAGAAATTACGAGAATTAGCGGGATATCGAAGCAATTCATCTACAAGACGTACGTCGGATATAAGGTCTTGTGAAAAGATGATTGATTAGTGAAGTAGGAGTACGAGTCGCGGCCAAGATGAATCCGAGTCGCCCTCCGAGTCAATATTCAATCTGCATGACAGAACCAATCAGCAACAAATACCGTGTTCCAACTTCCGCGGTGTCATCAGCTTTGGGCAAGTTCTCCTCAACAGTTCACCTCATATCTCTGCGACAATGGCTTCTTCTTCAGGTGAATACTTATGCTATACGTTTGTGATCTACTCTATCTCTAACTCTGTTATAGCGGTCGGAAAACTCTCTAGGGAGGAGTTCAGACGCCAAAAGGACCTCGATGCCGCTCGAAAGGCCGGTACTGCTCCGGCTGCTCTGGATGAAGAGGGACGGCCTATCAATCCCCATATTCCTCGTAAGTCGTTTAAGACTGTGTCTTGCCCTAACAGCTCTTCTCACACAGTGGGAATATAGAATACATTTCACAGGCACCCTGGTATCTCGACACTGGTGCACCCTCATTGCAACATCAACGGAGACCGGACTATGACAATTCTGCCAATAAACTCGACAATTGGTACGACAGGGGCGCTAGAGCTGGACCAGCCGCAAAGAAGTATCGCAAAGGAGCCTGCGAGAATTGTGGTGCAATAACACATAAGAAACAAGATTGTCTGGAGCGTCCACGCAAGAAAGGCGCAAAGTACACCAACAAGGACATTCAAGCAGACGATGTCATTCAGGATGTCGCTACCGGCTACGACGCAAAACGAGACCGTTGGAATGGCTACGATCCTGCTGAACACAAGAAGGTCTATGAGGAGTATGGAGCTGTTGAGGCCGCAAGGCAGAAGCTGAGGGAAGAGGAGATAGACAACCAAACCACAACGGATCTGGCCGCCGTTCGGAAGGTTGCAAAGGCCGGCAAGTCTGATGCCACGAAGGACGATGCAGATTTCGGGTCGAGTGAGGACGAAGATGCGGATGAAGATAAATATGCGGACGCTGCTGATGCTGTTGGTCAAAAGCTCGACGCAAAAACCCGCATTACTGTGCGGAATCTTCGTATTCGTGAAGATACTGCGAAATACTTGATAAACCTCGATCCCGAGAGTGCTTACTATGATCCGAAAACGCGTTCTATGCGAGATGCACCTATCAAGAACGTTGCTCCAGAAGACGTTTGTGCTTTCCCTGACTCATCTCGTGCTCGTGACTCATTATATATGTGTATAGGCCAAGTTCGCTGGTGACAATTTCCTACGCTACTCCGGAGAAGCACCTGAAGTGCAATCGTTACAACTCTTCGCCTGGCAAGCGGCAGCTCGCGGTAACGACGTACACCTAAATGCCAATCCCACTCAAGGAGAATTGCTACATTACGAATTCAAACAGAAGAAGGAAGAGTTGAAGGATACCACGAAAAGTAGTATTCTTGCGAAATATGGAGGTGCTGAATACCTTGATTCTGCTCCAAGCGAGCTTCGGCAAGGGCAGTCAGAAAACTATGTCGAGTACTCCCGGACAGGACAGCTCATCAAAGGTCGCGAAAAGGCGAAAGCAAGATCAAAGTATCCAGAAGATGGTACGGCGTTGCTCGACAGTTGTAAAATACCTAACTGACCGTTTTGCAGTCTATGTCAACAACCATACGGCCGTCTGGGGCTCTTGGTATGATAAATCAACGGGCTCCTGGGGTTACGCCTGCTGCCACTCAAGTGTGCATTTGTCATACTGTGCAGGCCAGGCCGGTATTGAAGCAACTCAAGCCTCAAGTGCCCAATCACTGCTAGCTTCAGCGTCAGAACCATCCAATCAACAGGCCAGCTCAAGAGACCGTTCTGAACGAACAGAAAAGATCGAGCAGAATTACTCCAAGAAGCGAGTAGGAGAGGGTGATGTCAAGTTGGACCAAGACCGACTAGCGCAGGCTGTCTTGGAAGAAAGGAAGAGAAAGGCAAGAGGGGACGATGACAGATCGAGCAAGAAGCAGAAAAGCAGTCTGGAGAGCGGCAGTCATGACGTAACAGAAGAGGAACTGGGTGTGTGGGTCTTCCTTTTCCTAGCCTTGAGTTTACTCTTATGTTTTGACAGAGGCGTACCGAATGACCAGACGGATGCAAGAAGATCCAATGGCCAATTACGTCGACAAGGAGGATTCATAGCCTTGTCGCAGTGCGGATGTATCATTGTAATTCATATCATTTGTATCAGCACAACGTTAACATTACATTCCTTGAAGTTTCGAATCATAGACTCTGGTTGAAGAGAAAGGATCCGTGTTCTGAGAATGGCCCTTGTAAGAAAGAGAGGAGCCTGTACTTGGCATGATCAGGAATCACCTAGGCTGTTACAGATCTCTCCCACAATAGAACTTGTTTCCACACCTCACCTACGTCCTGGTCTCGCTTGTCATGCGCTCTCAACATTATACACATATTCCTCTCTAGTCTCTGAACGCTTAGCAGCTTACCTTCACTACACAAGATGGCACAACCACAGTCATTCAAAATCGACGTCTCTCAAGAGACGCTCGACTGGATAAACCAACGCGTCCGGACGGCGCGTATTATTCCTGACGTCAATCAGCCCAACGGGAAAGAATGGGCCGACGGGACACCCACTTCGACGATGAACGACCTCGTTGACTACTGGAAGAACACCTATGACTGGAGGAAAGTGGAGGCTCGGCTTAATTCCACATTCAAGATGTTTACAGTGGACATTCCAGAAGGCGACGAAGTCATCAACTTGCATTTCGTTCACCACCGCAGCGAACGTCCTGGAGCGATACCGCTGCTGTTCGCGCACGGCTGGCCTGGCAACTTCACTGAGGTATGTTTTGTTTGTCATATCCTCGTCTTTCTTACGACTTTGTCTAATGCCAGGTTGAAAACCTCCTGAGCATAACCGCTCCACAGGACCCGACCCAGCAGGCCTTCCACATTGTAGCTCCTACTATTCCAGGCTTCGTGTTTTCGTCATCTCCCAAGGTGTGTCTTGACTTTCGTTGGCTCTGAACTATTTCTGACACCCGATGAAGGCACCAGGATTTGGCGTTCCTCGCATTGCTTCAGTCTACCACCGGCTCATGCTGAAGCTGGGATATACGCAATACATGGGCCAGGGCGGTGATTGGGGCTCCATGATCTTACGCTCTGTTGCTCTTCAACATCCCGACTCGTGTGTTGCAATCCACCTCAACATGCTCACAGCCCTCCCTCCTTCTCCCACCAAAAATCCTCTCACCCTCCTCTGGCTCATCCTTCGGTGGCTCACACCTGATGAGAAGACCCGACTTTCGCGTATGCAGTGGTGGATGAAGAAAGAGTCCGGATACTCGAAGATACAAGGGACAAAGCCACAGACCATCTCATATGGCTTGATGGACTCACCCATTGGCATGCTTGCCTGGCTCAGGGAGAAATTCGATTCTCTCTGTCAACCAGGCTATGTCTGGGACAAGGAGCTTATGATTACCTGGACAATCTTGTACCTCCTCTCCGGAAGTTCCTGGAACGCCAGAATCTACAAGGAAGCCATTCCGGCATTGAAGGAACAAGTATTGGAGAAACGCGTTCCCGCAAAGGTTGCGTTTGGTGCCAGCTGCTTCCCTTACGACGTCTTCTACGTGCCGATATGGTGGGCGAGGGCGACCTTGGCAGAAAACATTGTGTTCTGGAGAGAGCATCCTGAAGGCGGGCATTTCCCGTCCGTTGAATGCCCCGACTCGCTGAAGAATGATATTTGGGAGTTTGTGGGTTGTCTTCCAGAAGGAACGCGACGAGTTCTCAGGTTGGGCCCCAAACTCTAAGTGTGCTATATGCCTCTCTGATTTGGGTATAAGCATGTATTTTGTTCATCCAGTTGGAACGGGAAATATTCCTAACATGATAATATGATTCTGCATATATGATGATGATAAGTTGATGTCTAAAGATCGTTAGGTCCACCATTTGTCCATCCTCAGAGCTTCAGAATGTATGTACTATTGGAGTCAAGGTCCAGGATCTCGCAATCCATGAGACTGCCATCTCCGACTTGTGTCTCGACGCAGGCAAGATCAAGGCTCTAGAAGATGGTTGTCAGCTCAGATGCCCAGGAATGTGCCTTTACAACACACCTTTCCGAGAACAGTCATAGGTTGATCTGGCATTCAATTAGGTAGCTGACGACTGGAAAGAGAGAGAAGACTCACGCCAAATCCCTGCGTCATAGGTAATACCTTGCGTTCCACTGGCAAGGAATGCTTTCAGTGTCGTCATATCAGGTCGATCATCCGATCCATTCTTCGCGACGACGACGAGGTAGCCATCTGCGGGATCTGAGGTGCTGAGACCCATAGGGATGAACACTTGGTTCGTGAATGGATGTCTTTCGAGCGTCTTCAGAGTCGTCACGCCATCGACGATATCCTGCAAGGGCTGGCACCTGTAGACCGAAACACCAGCCGTTGCACCAGCCTCAGGCGGGTATGAAGACGTCAGAAGAGAGAGCTTGTGGAATTTGTCTGCGGTGCCTCCGTTTGCGGGAGTAACCTTGACAGCATCTGGTTTTGAACTCTCGTCATAGGCTTGGACGACCTGCCCATACGGTTTGAATCCCTCCGCAGTCAGTGGCAAGACGGGTATCATGGTGATATCGGAGTGGCGGGTGGAGGATGGGGATCGTGACTGAGCGAAGACAGGTTGTGCTATATCGGTCTCCAGTGCTGATGTAACAGGCTCGACCTTGCGGCCAATGACCCGAACCCTCTTCAAGCCACCGTCTGGGTGTATCGTTACTTTGACATGAGTGTAAGTGCGATTCTCTACGTTCTCCAGCTCGAAGTAATGCTGCCTGTGTGCTCCTAGCTTGGTACGCGGAAGAACTAACGTCCAAAGCGACTCGTCTGGCAGAACGCGCTGCCAATCCTGTTCTCTGCTAGTATATATCGCATGAATCTCGCAGCTCGCCGGGAAATTGCCCAGGAAGTGGTGAGTGTCGATTTCGACTTGTTCAAGCTGACCAGGGGCACCTCTGCGATAGACGGGAAGAAGATACGGGATAAACCACGGAAATACCGGTATCTAAGAAAACTCACAGTTGAATGATAACCCAGTCATTATGGCCCTTTGTGCGACTACGCTTCGTTTCCCAGCCGTCACCCATATTCTTTCCGCGGCCCGGAAGGATGAGGTTAGCACCTACGCCGAAATGCTGATCGGACATACGGAGCACACGACCGCCCGCGAAAACATGGGCAAGATCGAAGGAGGTTTGCCCAGCAGGATGGACCGGAGTTACGTCGCCATATACTCTGAAGCGGGCCTGTTCACGAAGTCGTAAGTCAAATTCAATGGCCATTCAAAGAAAGGTACTGACGATGCCTCCATCAGGGTACATATGAATCTTGACGTAGTTGACGCAGGTCGTCTTCGGTAATTTAAACAAGTGGCGAGAATTCGGGCCAAGGTCTGAGCTTGGAAGGATTTCCGTCCACTGGCGTCATAGATAAGCAACTTATCGCGCGAAGCGTTTAGAACACCTACCCGAGCGTTGTCGTGGGTCGGGTCATGCAGGTCTGCGTCGTGCAGGGCGTAAACAGACACGGCTGGCGCCTCGTTCCCTGTAGGATCCAATCAGACAACAGGTAAACGTAAAAAGTGGTGATTCCGGTACCGTTGAAATTTGAGGTATCAACATCTAGCCCCTGAATTGTGCCAGTCGTCCCCAACTGGATTATGCACCAGTCGTACGTCGGGTTATGGCGCCTAGTCTCCCAGCCGCTGTACAGGGCGCCATTTGGACCGAACTGGCCCTTCATAGACGGCGCGGGCTGTTTTCTTGGGTCAGACGAGGGAACAAGGTTGCCAAAACCGAGACAGACCTCTTGCAAGAGCAGATGAAATGCTTCTGCGAAGAATTCATCGGAGACTGCAACGATCCTTCCGCCGAGTGCGATGCTAGAGAGCTCTGGAAGGCGCTCCCATCGTCGGTGAGGGGTCAGAACTTTGATAAAAGCAGGGAACACACCAGTGAACTGAGAGAAATGCTGGGTGAAGTCTTCCGAAGCGAGGCGTTCTACAGACATGATAGCACGAGATGAGTTATGAAAAAGAGGGTTCACAAAGATCCGAGTCACTTTTATAATAAAATGAGGGAAGAAAGAGTGTTTATTCCGGTCGGTCCGATATGCGAGACTAATCTTTATCTATGGTGCCCACGTGAGGCTCCCTATCGCTAATCGTAAAGAAGGTTATACGGAACGACTATATTTAGTAGGACCTACACCTCTTTCTCGTTCAAGGATACGATCTGAAGACGTCGACTCTAAGCAAATTGAAGTGTCTATAACTGATGAATGTAAGCTAATTATAGGGTACCTATTTATTCTGAAATCTATGGAATCTAATCATGTCCTCATGGTAGACCGGGTGGAAAAACACCCCGAAATACGAAAAGAATGCGCCTCATGGTTAACGGAAGAGCAAGTCCAGTTCCAAACCCTCACTGCAGAACTCCTTCAGCCTCCTAAAATCCTCCACATGGCTCGAAAGCATCTCCAGCTCCACACGCCTCAGACGCCGAACGGCGTTGCAATGGAACCTCCAACGCGATTCGACCATATCTGCCACTGCTCCATCTACCGTCCACAAGCAACTTCCGCGAAGGTGAGAGACTCCAAGTTGGGCAAGAACGTCTTCCCGACCACCCCTGGGCCATCGGAGTCTTCATCGTCGGAACGGGTGCTGCCGGGTGCATCTGCAGGTGAATTGGGGTTCATGCTGGGCGTGGAAGATGACGGCAACGGCCTCAATTTGTCGAGGAAAGTGGGTAAGGTGAGCAAGTCGACTGCCAGGTCTGTGATAAAGGGATCCCATGTCCAATCCCGTCTGTCCTCCACTATGATTCTCTCCAACAGCTGCAAGTGTGGGTTGCGCAGGCAGGCGGCAAACTCATCAAACTTCATGCCGGTGTCGTGGATTTCGAACTGTGTTGGCTTGCACTGCGAGCGCTTCAGAAACGACTCGAACTCAGCTTGGGGCCATCCGTACTGGTCCAGTGGACCTCTGACATAAATCCCGATGTCCTGCAGAGCTGGTAAGATGACATGACCCAAGAACGCGCCCAGTTGCTCGTGACCGATGTTAATATTTAACGAGGTTAGGTTATGCCGCACGGGGTTGTAGTCAGCAAGCGCGCTGTCTATTGAATCCACCTTGAATGTTGCTTCCGTCAGCCGCGGGCATTTTTCGAGGACATGGTGACTCGTCCCGACGCACGGAACATAGTCCAAGGTAAGAGAAACGAGCTGGTTCCATGGTATCAAGAAGGCACTTGCTCCGAGCAAACTGAGGCCCGGAATCCGTGAAACGTGAAGTTTCTCGAGCCGTGGGACGTTGTTGAAGATCCCGAAAAGATCCTTGTCGTCTTCCTCGTACACTCGGTATGACGTCTGCATGCGGAACTGCTTGAGCATAGGCGCCGAACTTTGCTGAGGAGTTAACTGTCGGGAATATCTCGGTCCTGTCAAGTCGAACTGGATATCGCACCAGCGGTGTATATAGGATTTATAGAGATCAAGAATCTCTCCGG
Organism: Agrocybe chaxingu; assembly: GCA_027627235.1. Lineage (NCBI taxonomy): Eukaryota > Fungi > Basidiomycota > Agaricomycetes > Agaricales > Agrocybaceae > Agrocybe > Agrocybe chaxingu. Next base: position 1,914 of record JANKHO010000649.1, on the reverse strand, counting down.
CGGCGACTCGGTTGGCGTTCGAATCGTTCTGTTGAAAGAGCGAGAGGGACAGAGGAAGACCTCCGGACCGCGCGAGCCAGAGCTCGACCAATGGTAAAGCTGGTCGCGCCTGCCCCGTCGACACGTATACGTCCAATGACATCCACAGGTTGGGAATAGACAGCGCTGCTTGACGCCATAACCGACAGACTTGACAAAGTAATAGGGGCGCATCTTTCTTCGTGAAGCCTTGGAGATCTGGGAGGTGGTAAATTCGTTCGGCGTTTGCAGGGGGGCCTGGTGGAAGGCACCGCAAAAATATCTCCTGCATGATCTCGGTTGGTAGTCGAACAAATGGGAAGTGGGCATTGGGCGATCCATCTGGAGGGTTGCGACAGGGTGCAGAGAGGTGGAGACCGAGCATGGTGGGTGCGTCGATGCCCTTCATCCTCCTGACGACTAAATCCAAGGCGTTGGCCCAATCAACACGAAGTAGAAGCGGTGAGACACCCTGGCATACATAATTTTCTCTGACGTTATTTGGCGACCGTCGACGTAAATGAACGACACGTACCCGAGTGATGCGAGCAAGCTGTGATGCCACTTGCGAGAACCCGCCACTAGATAATTACTTCAGGTGCTCGTAGGCTCGAATCTGACCACTCTTGAAGAGAAATGAAGCCAGAGACGTCACGGCACGATGCATCTTGAAAGCGGATAAAGAGACCCATCGCCGCCCGGATGTAAGACATTCATGCAGGCCTCCTAAACCGCGGTCCATTGAGCGCGAATAGGAGATGAAAGCCGCATGGAAACGATGAGGAGAGCTTTTGTTGTGTTGGTTGTCATAAGAGAAGTGTCCGAAAATTGAGGTGAATGCGCCCCTTGCCGAGAGTAATATTGTGCGCGTCAATCATGATGACGGAGTGTGAAAGACACCGGTGCACCGAGATGCTGACTAAGCAGGTCGGATGTCGGGACCGTCCAATCCGGTTTTGGGGAGGGCCCGATGGCGCCGATCTCCGAGTTATCGATGAAGTCACCCGTCCCATCTTGCATATCACCACGGGCAAAAGGCTGGTTAGATGTATTTAGAAAGGACTGTCCTATCAGGCTTGTGCTATAACTGTCCGCTGCTTACCCCATGGATCCAGCCAAACTTCTGTTCGACGAAAGCGACCGGTGTCGCGCATCAGCGCCTCCACTGTGTCCGCCTGATCGTGGCCAACCTCGAGGGCGACTATGCCATCTGGCTTAAGCAAATCTGAGCGCGAGATAAGACGAGAGATGGCGTGATAAAACTCAAGACCAGATGGGCCCCCGAAGAGAGCCTTGGGATCTTCAAAGTCGGACACGGAACGGGGTAGCTCGAGGTACTCTTTCCACGGTATGTAAGGCGGGTTGGATGTGATAACATCGAAGGGGGAATTAGAGCGCGAGGCGGTATCCGGGAAGTCCTCCGCAAGCAGGTTTGCCATGGAGGTAGTGAATGTATTCCGAGGCTTCTTTTCATGATCTGAATGAGGAAGAATGCCTGTACGTTGCGCGTTTTCCTGTGCCAAGCTTAGAGCGTGGGGAGAGATATCAACAGCGTGCGCCTTGACGCTCCCTGCTGGCCAGAGATGACACAGCAGGAGAGGGATACACCCCGAGCCGGTGCCAAGGTCCAGCAGGGAGATTGGCTTTTGTGTGCTTGGCCGCACGGTCTCTGCCAACTTGGTGACCCAGTGCTCCGTCTCTGGACGAGGTATCAGGATTGGAGGACGCATGAGGAGATTAAGCGGGCCAAATGGTTGCGTTCCTGCGAAGACGCGTCTAATGTGAGAGGCAGGGCCAGTGGTCGGCGAGAGACGCGTGCATACCGAGGATATACTGGAGTGGTTCTCCGCCTGCGCGGCGGCGGACAACCTCGTCGAGGGTGAGGGCAGTCTCGCG
>JANKHO010000648.1:0-18002 GCA_027627235.1 Agrocybe chaxingu | reverse complement strand
CTTCGTCCGCAAAGCCAAGCAGCAAACGACGGCGCTCTCAGGCAGGCAGGCCCAATGCCATTCCTCCCAAAATCGCTCCCCCTGCTCCGAACGACAACCTTCCCCGTCCCAATAAGCCCCATTTCCCAGCCCTCCCCCACACCGCGCCCATAAAAGACACCCCTCCTCACCTCAACAACAAGCAGTTCGACATGCGCCACGACATCGATGCCCTCGTTGAACGCGTCCGAGCAGTAGCCATGGATAACAGACCGTCGACGCCTGGAAGTCACATTGATTGGGCTGGCGATGACGATGATACTTTGCCGGATCTCAATGATTGGGGTGTGCACCCAGCGACTCTTTCCACCAGCAAGTCAGAAGTCATCTCCCCCATCATCGTTGAAGGTCTGAGACCTCTTCCGGACATTGCGTCTACCTCTATCACCTCTAGCCCCCTCCGAAATGAAGTTCTGGCCCTACCACTCGTCCCTGATGACGCTAAACAAGAGTCGAAGAAGGCTGCTCCTTCTCCTTTGCATGAAGCAACGTCTGTGACGACGGCAAGCCCTCCTTCAGCTGCGAGGGTTCTCTCAAAGCCAATTGATCAGACAAAATCTATAAAAGAGACCCCGCCAGCAAGAAACGCGAATAGGAGAAAACCTCTTCACCCATCTCTGCCAGCGAAGCCAATTATAAACCCTCTCGCGGCACATCCGAAGTTGCAGTCTGAAGCCACACCTATGCCCAAGGCCCCACCTGCGAAATTGCCAAATAATGCTTCAACGGAGGCTTCTGCAGGGAAAGGACCGACAGCCGCGAATCTGGTGCCTGAACCCGAGGAGCATAAGTTGCCAGCCATTCCTGATCAACGGCCGGAAGGTGAAGAGAAAGTCGATGAAGTGTCGAAAGTCCCAACACCTTTAGTCATAGTTGGCTCAGAGACCCCAGAAGTAGCTGTTTCCACGGTGCCACTGGAGGCTATTAAGACGGCAAGGGAGACGATTGCGGATTCCGACGATGAGCGTGAGGGCTTGGAAGCTTCCATACACGCCCGAAACCCCATAACCGATTCAGCCTCGGCTCCAGCGAACCTCTCCACTTACTCCGACTCCCATTCAGGACCTCGCGACTCTCAGATGACCCACACCAGGGCCCACACCGTCGGTCGTCCCTTCCCTCGGTCTGCACGAGACCACAATCTGCGGGTCTCGCGCTCTGGCCACGCGACGCCGCATAGTGCACATCTGTTTGGGGGTGGAGGATATCACTCACGCACTCATTCATCACCGCCAGCGGGGGGTTCTCATCGTACTCCTGCCTCGCGGCCCGTGATCACCGGCGATGCCATATCCCGATTAGCGCGAACCATTGGCAGAGCAAGTGTCTCTCCTCCAAAACCACAGACAGTCGCGACCTTGGGAGACTCATGAACAAGACTCTCACCTCTAATGCCTGTCCGATGCATCTGTCTTTTCTATGACATTAACTCCTTTGCATAGCTTTTTCTTGTGTCATACGACCTTGATACCCTGACCCAACTTCTTGACTCTCACTGACAGGCACCCGTCTGACTTGCGCAATCTCCTCTGATCTATTCTTTTGGTTTCCTTCTGTATATATACAACTGCTGCTCGTTTCTGCATACACTTAGTAGGAATCTCCTCGTGTTATTAGTCTAGGATGATATTCGACGTTCCCGGATTCCTTTTACGCATTCATAATACAATGTACAAGACGAAGATGGTGATTATGGTATATAAAGATTGGATTGAATTACAAGAGTATAACTTATTCCGAGCTGAAATATGCAACTTCAAGCCCTAGGGCTTTTATAGGCTTCGCCCGGCTTGAGAGATCAGAAACAACGCCTAAGCTAACGAGCATGTTCTTCAGCCGTCCTTCCCACATGAGAGAGACGTCCTGGCAGTGTCTTCAGAAGGGAAAAGAAAAGAGAGAAAAACCGTGCGACGGCTTACATTATTCGTAGATGCTCTAGCCTTTACGACGCCGTTGACAGCTGTCTGTAGGGTGTTTGGAGGTTGATTTTGGAGCAGTGCCGTTTCTGGGTCGTTTTCTAACGAGGATCCTGTGGGGCGTCGCAGCCACCATTCCGCGCCCATTGTCCATTCGCTTTCAAAGCTGTAGACGTTGAAATCGAATCGTGAAGAAAGAGCGAGGTCCTGCGAGACTCGTGCCGTGTATGCACCGGAGATATGCCCAAGCATTGGATTGAAAAGAGCAGTTATCGTCGTTGGTGGTTGTGAGGGCGTGCTTCGCGGTTGGAGAGGAGAGTAAGAAGGGACAGGTGCTTGAAAGGAAGGCGGCGTCGCGTCTGGGAGTGTTGTGAAGCGGATTCCAGTTGAAACTGGAAAGAGGCAATGTAAATCAGTGATGTTCCAGGCTTCCACGGCTTTACTTACCACCGGCACTCCTTTCTTTCGCACTGAAATAGAGTTCTGCGCCAACGGACACGCGTCCTTTCAATCCACCTTCTACCGCATCTTCTTCGTCAACGCGTTTGAGGCCTCTCCGCCTCGAGGACGTCGGATCGTCTACAACTTCACTGGAGAGCCCGAGTTTGCCAAAGTTATGCAGCATCCGCACACCCCACATCTGATCTTCCGCGCTCCAAGTGTATTCCGTGCACCATTTACCTACATCGTGCTGAATATTGACCATGACATTGCTCAAGTCCTGCTTCCGGCCGCGTAGGTCCGGAGACACGGCTGACGGTGGGTCTGATATGGCCGCTACCATCATTTGCAGGGTAGGAGAGACCCTCGTCGAGTACAACGCGTCGAGACGGCCTGTAGGGAGGTAGAATCGTCCATAAAGTAGATAGTCTACAACAACTTTAGCAAGTTTACTGAAGCAGTTCTCCAGAATGAACACACCTCTAACATCTGTTCTCTCGCCGGCCAACCATTCTTCCTCCTTTGCTTCAGGTCTCCGAGGTTGGTCGTACACTTTAAACCGCTCTATCATGTCCTTGAAGGGGACATTTCCTGACGATTTGACGTTCAGGTCACACGACGTGAATATGTACCCGACCGATCCACTCAGAGAGGGCATTGCAGTCATTGAATAAGATGTCCTGAAGATAGAGTTCGGAGATTTAGAGACGGAAAAGTGAAGCCCACGGGGCACAGTGAAGTCGAGGATCGCTGTAAATATTGTGAGGACATGGCGTTGGAAGAAGACGAAGGCTCGAGCCGGACACACCATTCGAAGAGCGCGTTAAGTTTGCATATAAATTGTCTTCATTCCATCCTGTCGCTTTGTAGTAGCTGCGAAGAACATAAGAGGCGAACGGGTGCATCAAGAAATGCAGAGGCGTCCGTCCAGGACCGTCCTCTGCTCTCAGTTGTGTTGAAGGCTGTGGGGAAGAAAGTGTGATCGGCTTGCGAAACGCGTCGGCATCAAAATTGTACTAGCACCAAACTAGCACAGCGGTGTATACGTTCTCGGGATCACTGAACGCATGGGCATAAATATCTCAATTCAAATAAAGGTACGTTAAGTCAAAGAAATCAGTCTACAGGCCATCTAAAGTGCGTCTCCTCTACTTTGCTATTCAAAGACGAAGAGCGTAGCTCCTGCCAACTGCATTCCTTAGACTGTGCAGCGACGTCAGCGTCAGATTCCCTTGCTGGATGGTAAAGTCGTAGCTGTTTGCGAGAACCTTCATCTTCCAACAATTCTTCTCCTTGAGAAGACGGTATACATGACGAATCTTCGCAGCAAGCTCATTGTCAGTTGTGCAAATGATAGAAGTATATTTCCCTGACCTTCCTCGAAGATACCAATCCATTCAAAATATCTCTCGAGCAGCGGTAAAACTGGTATTTGGCGAGGGATTTGATGGTGAGACTTATGGCCAGATTCTTCGTGATGTGTCGGAGGATGTTCAGAAGATATAGGCAATTTGGTATCGCGTAGCTGGGCGTCAAAGAGAACGAATCTCGCAGGTTTGCTAGAAAAGAAAAGGTCCAGTCATCGAATCAGATCTTCCTTCGAGAAGGTAGCACGAACGAAGCCGAAGATTTTCGAAGAGTCGAAATACAAGCTAGGACCCGATTCACCAAATTCAGATACGAGGTCAGGTTTGCGTTACTTCTGCGCAGAAATAAGCCTCTAAACGGGTTGAACGACACTTATCGCGAAGTATACGCACGGATTGACGAGAACCCCAGATGTATCGGATGGTGTGAAATACAAAGAAGGTTCTACGAGGACTAGAAGAGTGGGTACCTGTCCGTGAAGGCTCCCAAACACTGGTAGCGTTTGTCCGATTGCTGTATCGTCTGGTCCAGCACAGATAACAGAGAGGAGCATACACAAATGAGCTGGAGTCGGAGGGTAGCTGGTTCAACAATCTTGCCGGTGAGCACAGAGGAGAACAAACAGGACGAGGGTATTACAAGATCGTGTCGTTCAGAGTGAGCTCAGTCATCTTTCCATGGCCAGAGCGCGACGCAAGCCAGGCATCATTGAATTGTTGCAGGTTTCCTTTAAGCGCTGACCTTGAAGGAGCGAGAATGATTGTGCGGCTCTCTGGTGTGGCATTCTTCGAAGACAGCGCTAGGTGGATTGGTGCAGACGGGTGATATGGGCCGGTGATGAACAGAGTCGAGAATTGAGGAAGAGGCGACTGTGCGTCCGGAAACAGTGAAGGACCGATGGATGCACTCATTCCGAGGGCACGAGAAGGTGGTGGTGTAGGGGAGACGTCACGCGTCCCGTGTTTGGACGCGTCCTTGGGTCCTGCCGTCACCTGCTGCCCTCCGAAAGGCTGTACAACCTACAACGCCCACACTGCATAAATATCTCACCTGTCAGATTATCTGCCTCATGGCCTTCTTCAGCCATGTCTGCGACCCTATAAAGGCCTATCGATCCAGTATACTTCCACCCCACTCTTTTAGCCGCCATGCTCTCTCCCGCTGTTCACGTATCCCTCTCCCTCGGGAAGACCCTAGCTCAGATTACCGCGGAACTGGCTCCCATACCTGCCCTCCTCCCGCTGGTTGAGGTTCTCTGTGGCATCATTGAGTGTTGTGAAAATGTTACTCAGAACAAGTTCGCCATTTCAACCCAAGTCTACTTGCAAATTTCCAACTAATCAATTTGCCCTATTACAGGAATGCTGCTAGACAGCTTCGCGATCGTTGTCACACGCTGGTGCTTACACTACGAGACTATGAGGAAAAGAATGTTGGCAAGAATATCGTTCATGCCAGGAACGCAGTCAATGAGTTCGTTTCGGCGCCTTTGTTTCTGGCGTCAGCTCACCTGCGACGCTACTCGTCCAGTCGGTTGATTGATATACAGACAAGAATGTCCGGATGGGCAAATTTGGGCAAACTCAGGAGCTTTGTGGACCAGGACAAGATTGCAAGAGATATCGAACAATGTCATGCCGAGATCAGCGATACTATGGCCACTTTTCAAGTGAGCTCTTCCCCGCCCGATTCATACAGATTTCTCATTATGCCAACTTGCATACAGCTTGCTTCTCATTTCGAGATCCACGAGTGGATGGAGGAATTCAATACAAACCGGCGCCTTGATCACGCTCAACTGCTAGAAAGCCTAAGCCAAATTCAAGAAACCCAGGCATTTATCAAGGAAAAGTCTAGCGAGAACAATGACCTCATCCGTCAAATGATGACCCTCCTACAGAATGTATGCCTACCCAGATTTTGCTTTTGTACAATCTAACAGCTCTCTAAAGTCTATGGGAGAGAACAAACAGAAGGCTGAACGCGTCCACCAAGGGCTATCCGCGAACCTATATCAATACCAGTCGCAGTTCAAGACCCTTTTGCCAGAGCTATACTTGAACTCTGGCGAAGTAAAGAAGATCAGCGAATATCCCATACGAGGGACTGCAACCATGGATATTTATGAAGGGCTCTATCTCGAGCGAGAAAAGGTTGCCATTAAGGCCATACGTTCGATGAGGTTTGACGAGCAGAGCAAACGGGTTAGTTATGCCCACCAGATTGTTTTTCCTTGGCTTGGCCTTAATATTGCCTCAGCGTTTCAAGCGGGAAGCAGAAATCTGGAGCGACGTCTGGAAACGGGATCATGGAATGCACATCGTCCCCTTCTACGGATATTGCCAGTTGGATGGGCCCTTTCCGTAAGTCCCACTGCTTTGACATCTAGCACTAAGTTGATCTTAGTGCCCCGCTCTAGATGCATGGTCAGCCCATGGCTGAAGAATGGTGATGCTTTGACATATGCAAAAGCAAATGACAAGGACCTTGACTATAGACAATTTGTGAGTAGCCAGGATTGCAGTGCTGCCAGGGAGACTGATGTCGCTGTGTAGATCATGCACATTGCTCATGGAGTGGAAGTGCTGCATAGCATGGGATTAGTCCACGGCGATATTCGAGCAGTAGGTGGCAGAATTTGTCAAATCTCTCCAGCTTCTAACTCTCCTCAAAGAATAATGTCCTCGTCAGCGACACAGGTCTCCCTCTACTATCAGATTTTCGTCTTTCAAAGGTTTGTGGCAACGCTCTTCTGAAAGAGCTGCCAACCATCCTAATGGTGCCCATGCACAGATCATACAGAGTGCCTCCGGCGCTGCTCCCCTTACCCAAAGCACGATGATGGCGGATTCTTGTCGATACTTCGCGCCAGAGACCTTTGGAGACGAGGGCGGCCTTTCGACTGCTACGGATATCTACGCACTGGCAATGACTGTTCTTGAAGTATTCCCCCCCTTTTGACCGTTCTGAAGCCTTTCTGAATCTCTTGTCAGATAACGACTCATTGTCAGCCATACAAAAATGTCAAGCATCACTTCGAAGCAGGGAGGAGAGCTTCTGAAGGCATACATCCCGACAGACCCACTGATGCTGACGTAGGGCGACGAGGTTTGGATGACGGACTCTGGGAGTTGATGGGGTCATGCTGGGCGTTGGACCCGACCAAACGACCATCCATCCAAGCATTTATTTCGAGTTTATCTGGCAGCTAGTTCTTGTAATTCACGCAGCGCTTAATATCCCTAAACACGATTCTCCAGATTAGATCCTTGGCGGAAAACCCACTTCTCTCGCGACTTTTTGATTAACCCCGGGACCAGTACTGAGGTAGAGAAACCTTCCTGGGCCGGTTGCTTTGTCAGCCATATTTGCTTGACAAAAATGCCTTGCAACTCGTTTCCTCTTCTGAAGACACCAGTTGGACACCAGCAACGACGTCCAGTTCAAATATACTCTAAAGAAAATACTGGACGTCAAATGTCGACCCTACCATCCAACGTCACCGACAAAGCCAATGAATCGCTTTTCGCGAACATCCTGACGCCTGGTTCTTCACTTCACCCGACCTTCCTACTCATCGTCGATGGCGCTTTCGTCGTGCTCTTCCTCGTATTTGTTGCGCTGGCGTTTGTGACGTCAGGCAACTTCCATGTCTTCGCGCTCATGGCAATCGAACTGTGTCTTTGGACCAGCGTCAAGTGGTGAGTTTGACACCCTTACAACTCTAGGATAATAAATTGATAATTGTGGTACAACAGGTTCGTTAGCGAGCTGAAGAAAGTGCCAGTTCAGGTGGAAACAGAGCGACACGAAGGAAAGCCGAAGGAGGAGTAAAACCGAACACGCAATTCAAGGAAACGAGGGACAAGCGAGGGACATGGGGTGCTGGGAAAGGCATGGCGTGGCCTCAATGTCTGGTGCGACCATTGTCTTCATACCAAAGTTTGGTTCGTTTCGCGCTCTCTTGGGCTAGCGAGAAGACTTGGAGCCGCAATGAGAGGTGACGACATATGGAAGAATAGAGTGGCTCACGTTCCCGCTCTGTCGAATCCAACCCCTCGCGAAATGACTGCGCAATGTCACCAGATGATCCTCCTGCACCAGCCTGTCCCAAGGCAGCGAAGTGTTGGGCCTGGTCGATGACTTCTGGTAGACGATCCTTGAAAGCCTGGAGTGGAGAATCAGCAAGTGCGGTGTACTCGTTGAAGGGCAACGGGGGTATGTACCTTACTCAACATCTCCGACATCTCATTCGCTTGTTCATCGCTGAGACTTCAAAACACGAGTTGGGTTGATAAAGAAGAGAGTGGGCGGGAACGTACATATCCATGATGGTCTTTCCAAATCCATACCACAAGCCCCCAGCTCCTACGAGATTGGCGAGCCTCACGCTTTTAGCTTCTGCTTTGAGGGCGTTGCGCACTTTGGAACCGAAAGGAGCGGGGATGTTGAACTCCGCCCAATCGCTGTTGCATCGATGAGCGTTCGGTTGACGAGTTGCACAGGTGAAACGAACGAGTAGATGATGGTGTATGCTAGCCATATTGGGAGCTGCAGCTTGCTGAGCACTGCGATCTGCGCGGTTGTTCGTCAAACCTAGAGGACGATAGCGAAGAAGCGCGTACATCGCGTTCTGATCCTCCACCGAGGTGGCCCATGTTTGGTATTTCATGTTTAAAGGTGCATTGTATTTTCTAGAGGTCGTGTTAGAGCGAACGATGGTAGATTGGGCTGCGAGGGCTTGCCTGGTTCTCTGCGAGGATCGCCTCGATGGAAAGTAGTCAAAGTCCATTGGAGTGACTGTGACCCGACGCGTTTCTTAGGTCAGCATAAGGTCACTGCTCCGAACCGCCTTGGCAGTCCGCTCTCCCATGATGTTCGCTGTAGCACTGAGGACGCTCCCGCGGAGCGTTCCCCGCTCTTTCCGTTTCATATCTTCCACTGTTCCTCGCCGTGCATTGGTCCCTCCAGGCGTCGACCATAATACTCTTGCTGCTTTCAAAGCCTCCCCCACTTTCCAGAAGCTCCAAAACAGCCCAGGTGCTCTGGAAGCCCTCATGAACATGGCTGAGGTCCTGAAAAAGAATGGTATACCCTTCCATGACACTTTTATGTGAATCCACTTATCCAAAAGGACCCCAGGCATCGATGCATCGAAAGGATTTTCTCCGTCGCTCATGTGGAAAGTGGCGGGTAACAAAGAAATCCGTGAAGCTACGACGAAGCTGCTGGAGGAATTCAAAAAGGCGGGCGTGGATTTGTCGTCAAAGGTGCGGTTTTTTTGAGACGAGGCCAGTTTGTACCAGTGACCACACAGTGGACTCGTAGGATGTCATGCAAGAGCTGACGGCGCTGAGCCAAAAGCTGCCGAAGAGCGAATAGTTGCTTCCATATGTAGTCATCTATTACATTAGATAAGATGCAAATGCAACTCAGACACTAACCATCATGGACTTGGACTTGGACACGGCCAACGAACCGTCACCCATCCCTCGTGCTCCGGAAAGGCCATTACCTCCAGTTGTATTCTATTCCGTCGAGTATCCAGGTTATGTCAAGCCCACCTCCGTTCCGTTAGCTGTCAGCAATCTCGGAGGTCAAGACAAACTTGACCAAGTTTTCAGGCGAACTACCCAGAGGGCAGATACCCTTGTCGAACTCTCCTTACGGCCAGGAAATCCTTTCGCTCACCCCATCCCAGGAGATGTGGTGAACGCGAACAATCTTCTCTTGAAGGTAGTAAAGAGAAAACGGAAAGCACCGCCTGGTGCATCACCTTTCGATGGCGCAGCTGGAGAATACACTGCTGAACTGGTCGGTATTCTCTCCAAAACTGTCCGATTCAGAAGTGCGTGCGCTATTTCAGTGTTCATTTGACTTTATGTGCTGAATTACAGACAATTTGAGGCATGGCGGACTACCAATACTTCCCAGACGTGAATGATCCAGTGTCGAAATTGAGATTGGCCATGAATGAGATGGATGGTACGTACCTTCGTCTCTCTTCGTTCTGTATACCAACCCAACCGCATGTGCAGCTAACTTCTTGGGATCGTATCAAATACCACATGGACGTTCCGATGCGACTCCTCCACCAGCACCGCAGACAGTTGACAACGACATCGACATGAATCTTGACCCCCAATTATTAGGCGTGTTGGAGAGTGTAAAGGACAAGGCAGGGCCTTCGAGAAGCTTACTTCGTCTGTTCCCGCCACCACTATTTAGCAGGCAAACCATTCCTCAGAACTACAAGTTCGTGCATGTCTCTTTTCTCAAATATAGTCCAACTCAACTCCATTTCAGCTTCAAGTCAAACAGCGCGTCCATGATATCCACAACAATAGACGAGGAAACGGGCGAAGAACGAAAACGAATCATAAATAGGATGAGGTGGAAGGGGTACGGACCTGCCTCAATTATGTTCGACGATCCCCGCGTTAGTTCATCATTCTTGGATTGTGATTTAAACTGACATCTCTATCAGGTTCCAGATAAGCCTCCTCAGACAGTCGAAGAGGGCAGAGGGCAGATCGACCAGACACTCCTCAAGAAACTCGAGGATGTAAGCTATCCAATCACTCATCCACTGTTCGTTCATGCCGAAACGTGTTGGAAGCTTTTTCAACAACGACCAATCTGGACTCGGATGTCCTTGTTCAACCAGTGCGCCACAGCGGAAAATAGAGAGATTCTGAAGCAAGCCCCTTGAACGCACCAAACGCGCTAATTCTGACCATTTCTCGGCTATAGCTCAAAGTTGCTACTCCCTCTGTGTTGCTACGTCTTTCAAGATGGTCCGTGGCGCGACACTCTTGTGAGATTTTCATATGACCCTCGCAAGGACCCTGATTCGCGATTGTATGCATCGTCTTGGTCAGTCTTTTGGGGTCATCTAACAACGTTCAAGTTATCAGCGCCTATACTTCCGAAATGCGAACCATCCAATATCGCGTCCATCGGTCACCACACGTCGACATGATCGTTACGGTGAGCTGCGACTGGACAGGGATACCGAGAGGAAGTGAGCAGCCAATACTCATATGCCATTCAAACTAACGATTCGATAGAACTTCCCATATTTTCGACGGCAAAACGCTGACAAAAGAAACTGCAGCTTTTCAATTGTGCGATATTGTTGACCCAATGCTGAAGAGCATGATTGAGCGTCCTGACGCCCTGCGAGAGACCTGCCACGTAAATCACCATCGGATACTCTTCCCAGTGCATTTCTGAATACCAGCAATCAGGAAAGAGATGGATGGTTTTCGAACCATGCATTTGAACAAATCAAGACAGTCCTGCGTCATAAATTCTTCTCTCTATTGGAGGGTCACCCTGCCACGGACGAGGAGTGTCAAGCTCTGCTTGTCGCAAGCGAAGGTGCGGCTGCGAAGGCGTCCTTGGCCCATCGAAGCTCCAAGTTAAGGGCGGGCAGGCACAACATGGCGAAAGGAGCCATGTCTCAAGAAGAAGCTGCTGTAAGCATCAAACATTATCGTGGCAGGCGGAGACTAATGAGAATTATTTAGGCATTGCGTCTACGGGCAACGCTCGATCGCAACATGAAATCCTTTCAGTCGCAGCGCTAATGTGTCCCATACTGTTCTTTGTATATAATTACAAATGGCCTTGGTCGTCTAACTGTGCTTGTGGCTGATGGGGGGAAAGCATGATGATAGCATAAGAGTTTTGATTGAGAGCCATCGCGACTGAGAAAGGGCGACCATAAGAACTCCAAGGAGGTTATGGAACGAGAGAAATCATGATGCAGCAGCGGCCTTCGCCGCCAGCCGTGCCTTGTTCTAAGGATATTAGGTTTTAAAAAATCCTGGAAAGAAGTAATGTGGGACGTACCGAACCCGCGAGAGCAAACCGAGCGTTACGACGGAACTGACACCCTGATTAACACCAATACGACATGTATCTGCAGAGGCAGGCTAACCTTAGGGTCGACCTATTGAGGAACGCTATAAGAACAAAGACGGATGAAGACTGGGAGTAATGCTACATACACCCTTCAGGGACCGAGTACGGTTGGTCTGAGGTTTGCGGATGCCATTTCTATGGGCCTTCTTGTTTTGGTTGTGATTTGTGTGGCTAGGGTATGGGTGAGAACGCGAATACGTAGCAAGAGTCGTGAATCTACTTCTTCGATTTGGCCATGGTGTTGTCGTCGTCTACGGTGATGAGCGCTACGTCGGGCTGTGTATCAGGTTACCAGGTGCACAGCCACAGTGGCTGTAGAACTGTACAGCTGCTTCCCACGAGGACCCGACCGAAATGGAAAATAGATCTACATTTCGGGTGCTAACGGTAATGCTATGTAGCACCCGTTGCGTGGTATGAGGACTTCGGTTTTGTTCATCAAATTCAAATATGGAGAAGAATGCGTGTACAATACAATCTGGAAGGCAGGAACTTGAATGAAGAAGTCTAGAAATTGATTACTGCGTCGTGTCAATGGTGCGTGCTAGGTATAGAATGGCATAATGGTAAAGAGACATTACTGACATGAGGATAAGCAAACAATGGAGACGATATCCTACAATAAAAATACAGTGATATCAGAACAAGGCTAAAAACAATTAGAATAGTGCATAGAAATAACACAGAAAATACTACCCAAACAAGTCAACGATTTCAAAATGTTGAGAGGACACTCAAACGTCAGCTCCAGCGTCCAGCCGATCCCAGTCTCTGTCGAGCGCAACGCGCATCGAATCAACAGCGGCTAGATGGAACGGCAAATCTTGCCCTCCGGTCTCCTTCCCGGACTTTAACCTTGCCCGTCCGAGGACGCCTAGCTCGTAGAAATTACGTGTCACATCCACCAAGAGCTGCTCATCACTAGGTACCTGGGCAGAAGGTGATGACGCCTGAATGAAATGGTTGTAGGACGACGAGTGTACTGTGCACAGGAGATGCGTGGAAATCTGGGTGGTCATAGTTGAAGAAAGGGAGGATAGCGAGGAGATAGAGGTGGACGACGTTTTGGAGGGTATGCGAATAAGATGGGAGGTATGAGAGGGAGGAGGGATAATGGATGCGGGTGAGAAGTAGAGACGGAGGGTGGAGTTGGGACGAAATCAGCTGCGGGTGTTGGCGCATCGGCTAAAGGTGTTGGGACGGAGGTATAGGGGCTGTGGCGAAGGTGTTGAAGAGAGCGAAGCAGAGTTCAGGCACAAAAGACTGTTCCAGCCCAAGGTCGTTCTGGGACGGAGGAAGAAGATATCAGGCATCCGGTTACGGGGATAGATAGCGTATGTGGTAGACGATGCGTCTGTGAAGACTGTATGCGGTTTCGAGGAGGAAGGCGACCGTCCTGGGGGAGACCGTGTGTTTGAGGTACTCGGATGCGGGGTTGTTACCTTTGGTCCACAAGAAGGTACAATGGAGAACGGCGCGTTTGGGACAACACACATAAGACTGTGGTGTAACGGCGGTCTGTCGAAGGACGGGGCGACGACACTGTTCATTTGATTTGTCCAAGCTGCAATTGATAGATCAGTCTCAGTCAAAGAGGGCTACAAAAATGTCCATACCGTTCATTTCTTTCTCGTTCAACACCCCAAGCCTTGCAAAGACAACTCTCCACTCGACATTGGTCTTCCGAGCAAATTGCGTTGCGAAGTCCCAAACCTTCTTCACCGCATACTCCTCGTCTGAAATGACCGCTGTAGCCTCACCTTCTGCACTCTCATGCTCTTGTCCACCATTCGCCGGAGACTGTGTCAACCACACGCCCAGGTCATACATCTCTGCCCTTTGGTCGACACAGCATGCGATGATCCACTTTCCACACAATGACAGGTGGTACCCGACGTGCAGGAGGGTGTATCTGTCCATGACATCTAACGAGGTGTGCGCAGAGCGGACATACGAGACTCTGTTGTACACCGGTCTCGCGAGTGTGAAGGACGGTGCCATGAGATACGACGTGCTGTCATCATCGAAAGGTGGTATCCGGCGCGCTCTTGACCGCTCGATAGGCACAAGGATGCGATTGTACACAGAGGACGTAAGCACATCGAGCTCAGAGTCGTACGCTGTTGAGCGTTCGAGCACACTGAGAATAGCTTGCTCTGGAACGAATTCAAGAGTTATTTTGCAGGGTAGAGAGTTCGCAAGCATCTTCTTGGACACAGAAAGGATTTGGCGCAGAGCAGGGGAGGACAATGTCATCATGGCCGCGGGTACTATCATGAAGATCATTGTTGTGGGTTGAGAGGCGGGAAGACGAGAAAAAAAAGTCGCTGCAGGCAGAGAATCAGCTTTTGCCATGGTTGAACAACAGAAATATCTTACATAGATTCTTGCGGAAGGATGCATCGAATCTCAAGGGAACAAGGCCGTCAACAGATGAAGTTGATTTTCCAGGGGTCATGACACCATAATGCCTGGCCTGAGATTCAGTCAGCATTCGCACTCATTGTTATCGAAAGATGGCATACCTGGTACGTATTCATGACAGCAGATAACCAGTTTTGCATTAATGGTGTCTTGTCACCATCGTCTTCAAAGAGAACGAAGACAGAGAGATCTTTCCGCCCGCCCTTCGGCTTCAAGCCAAGCTTCTCCCAGAACCGAAGGGCCGAAGGCAACACTTCCATAATGGCGTCGCCTTTGCCAATTACGTTGCTTTTACCAATCGAGACCATAGGAGCTTCCAGAGGCCGGAGGGTCCCATCGGTGGTTGGAATGTCTGTTTGGAAAGGCAGAATTGTGAGCAAGTTCTCTTGAAGGGGTGAAGGGCGGGAACAAAACTTACGCAACCCGAAAAGGCCCTCTATCGTAACACAGCCCTCCTCGTTTTTGCAGCCTAATGCGATGCCCATAAGCTTAGAAATAGCCCGGACATCCGTCGCCCAGACCACAGCGGCCGGTTTCGCACCCACGGCATTCGCCCGCCACGTCTCTGCCCACAAGGGTTCTCAACCACTTCCGCCGCCACAGCAAACGCAGCTGCCTCGAGAGAACGGGACTTCTCTGAAGCTGCCCCCATCGTCGCCGCTGGTGATACAGGAGTAGGGACAGAGGGCGGAGGATTTATTGTGGTCAGATGAGGGTCGAGGTGATGACTGGACGTTGAGGTAGCCGAAGCAAGGGCGATGGGCGACAAGTCGTCCAAAGCCGAGCCTGGAGGTCGGACAGGCTGTGCTAGTGGCAGGAGATGCATATGCGAGAATTGAGTCGCTAGTAGACTAGGGCCAAGTGGGAGGTAGGATGGCGGAGGTGTGGCCGGACGCGAGAGCATGGGAGTGTCAATGTCCTCCGCATCTTCTTCCTCTTCCACATCTGAATCTTCTGACGAGGCCTCCGACTCTGCGTCAGATCTTGCATCATCCTCTTTGGAGGTAGAATGCGGTTTCTCCCATTCTTCTTGGCACAACCACGAACAACTCCGAGGTGGATTTCGCGTCGCATGCGCGAAAGGCGTCTTGCGCTTGACACCAATAAGCTTCTTGACCACACCAATTCTCGGATCTGTGGCTGCATTGTACTTATTCCTCCATCCGTTTGGCGACGACGGCAGTGAAACGAAGCCAGCGACAATTTCGTCCTCATCTGCTGGTGGGGTCGGTAAAGAGAACGAGAATTTGCCCGCGAAGTACTTTCCATCCGCTTGCCGGTGGTAAGGTGCGAACGGGATGGGCTCAAACAGCTTCCCACCGTAATTATTATTATTTGAGCTGCTGCTGCTACTAGCTGCTGCACCACCGAACTCCAAGTGGACGTTGGGTGTCGCAGGTGCTGAGTGACTCTCAGGTGTTTGGCCAGGCGACGAAGGCAAGAGTTCAGGTGGGACAGAGTCTGGGTGTTCGAGAGAGCGAGGAGTAAACCCGTCCATAAGCCCACTTGGGGTCCACATTTGCTGGTTATGTGTCGTTCCACTGAGCGGGGCATGATGAAGGCCGGCATTAAAAGGTGCAGGCGGCCCGGGACCTCCGGATTGGTGTAAATCACCAAAGTTGGGTGGCGAGTTGGCTGGCAGCGCGCTCGCGGCAAGCAGCCCAGATCCACTAACGTTGCGGCTATGGCTCGTCACTGGGGCAACGCTTGCGGGAACGGGTAGGCGTGTTGTCGCAGGAGGGATGGGAACAGCCCTTTGAGGTCTATCGAAAAAACTGAAATCGTCATCGGTGAAGGCGTCCTCAAACTCCATGTTTGCGCCAGTTGCTGGACCCAAGCTAACGGTGCGACGGTCACCAAACGAGGTCGTGTCAGACGACAAGCCCGACATACTCATGCCAATGCCCATGTTGTCCAATCCGGAACTGCTCGCGCCTCCAGACATAGACCCCATGTTGAGTCCGAAATCCATGATATCGTCCATTCCGAAGTCCATATCCATGTCCATAGCAAGATACGAGTCGCCTGGTTGTTGTGAAGACCAGGTAGCATCCATGGGGTAGGGATCATAGGTCGTAGAACTGCTGCTGGCGGATGTGCTTGGAGTGGGAAGGACTGTCGAGGTCGTAGTGATTGGGGGATTCAACGTTTCAGAAGGTAGGTCAGTGGCAATGGGAGTAGACTCGAGCAGTGGATAGGGAGGTGATGCCTCGATGACTGGCAATATCTTGACTTCTGTCGACGTATTGGTTGTGGAGGGTGCGGTCTGTGGAGGAGAGGGGTAGAAGTGTTGGATATTTAGAGACGGTTGCAGCTGGGAAGCAGATGAAGGTGGGGGCACTTGTTGCAACTGACTCGGTCCTCCAGGCAGCGGAATAGTGGCAAACGAGGTCGTAGGCAATGATGGATCGACAGCAATCGGCGTCGGCACTGCGGCGGGTGTCGTAGCAGCCGTACGCACCAGTTTCGGGGAACAACTGGAGCCGTTTTCGCGCTCTCTCTTCAGCCTCTCGCGCTCTCGTTCTCGTTCGCGTGCGACGGCGTCGACATAACCTCCGACTTCCGTAGCAATGCGACGTAGATCCTTGGGTTTTGACAGGGTCAAAGCTCGGAACGAATATAAGGACTCGGTAGTCGGTGTGGTGAAGATGGGGGGTCGTTTAGGATGCGATGTGATTGGTGTTGAGGCAGACCTGACTGGGTCTAAGGGTGGAAAGTTCCCTGGAGGGATGGCAGGAGCAGCCTGAGGTGAAGGTTGGAGTGGCGCGGGTAGTTCGGGGATATGTTCCAATTGTGGACGGGAAGAAGAATATGGCGCATAAGAGAGACACAGTCTACTCGGATAGATGACGGTTAGTCCTTTGTCTTCACCTTGCTTATTCTCGACCTTTATCCAGCCAATAATGAAAGGGGAGATCTGATCATCTCTGCGGACGCCAGTGGAGAATTTGGGAACGCTTTCCCAGTCCCCCGCACCCAGGCCCTGAAGAGATGTTCGGAACTGCTTGATTAGACCGGCAGTAGGCCGGAATAGCAGGCGAGAAAATAGGCCGGAGTTCCGAATGGGAGCAACGTTATTGGCGTTCCTGCTGGGAGCGGTAAAGCGCGGGAGATATCCAAGAAAGGCGTTGGAACGAGGGTGGGATGGACAACAAGGTGGGAGGGTGAGCCTCCGGGAGAGTACGAGAAGTGTATTTGAAGCTGGCAAAATATCAAGGGCCTGGCACAGTCAGTTAGGAAATAGGTTGACCAAGATAAGGAGTACCTTGTGATGGCACCATATTCCCAGTCGGAGGAGGAGGATGAAATCTGACTCATCAAGAAGCCGTTCTTGAAGCGCCTGACTAGCCTCCGTATGGAAGAGGCTTGTGGTTTAGAGGATATGCAAACAATGTCATCAATTAACCGAAGACGGACGGCCTGGTAGAAATGTGAGGTGACATTTCGGACGTCGGGGTTAGGTAGACTATGACGGACGTCAGCGACGATGATTTATGCAGCTATGAGAATAGGTACTAACGAGGAGGAGCTCGGAGGAGCAAAGGAGGAGACCTGGTGAACTATAGAAGATGTGAGTGATGGCCATTTATGGTAAGCGGGAGCAATCTCCGGGCAGACGACGGGGGACTGGGGGGTATTACACACCTGTGAGCCCATCAAAGTCGAGCGTGCGCAAGTGGTCCGCTGTGCTGTCTGCTGCAGCAGCCTCGGTGAGCTTGAAGACGCAAACGAAGGGGTCCGATGACGATATGTGGACACTTGGGAGGAGCGAATCGAGGAGCGATTTCGATGCATTGCGTGATAGAATGGATCTCCGCGCCGCCTCCAGGGCGTCCTGGGGGGTTGTTGTGGCATGGGTGGGCGTATAGCGAGCGTAGACGATGC
>JANKHO010000647.1:0-18006 GCA_027627235.1 Agrocybe chaxingu | reverse complement strand
GAGAGAACAGGTGGATATGCGAAGGGCATAATTGGGGTGTCTCTTTGATGTTTCGATTATGTTGGGAGTATAGGATGACTAGTTGAATATAGGCTAGGTTGTGTTATCGGGTTGGATTGCTTTGTTGTTTCTGTGGTTCGAAGGGGGGCTGAATCGGTCTGAAATCGAATACGGTGTCGCGTAGAGTATGAAAGGTGTTTCGCCGTGAAGTTTAGGAGATGATAAGATACGATACGGGTGCAGTTGAAAGGGACAGAAAGGTGAGAGGGATGCCGCAGAGGTGCCGCAAATTGTTCAAAGGACACGTACGCTTGACCAGCGTTGACAATTCACGTTCAGTAATCCAACGTTCAATGCCAACGTTGAAGCTGCAAGTGAACGTAACTGACAGAGAGCGCCTTTGTCCTTTGTCCTCGTTATCTCTCGAGTCAGAGACCTTTGTCCCGGACCCAAGATCGGCTGATTGTGAGTAAGTATAGCAAACCGAAGCTTCAGAGAGCTTTGACGACGTGTCCTGCAATCTAGGACACGTCCCGCGCAGTCGTATGTCGCGGTGGCGGTCACTGAGTACTGAGTCTGAGACCAAGATAAACAGAAACATGCCAGTACTGTCGCGAGGTCTATTTGTAGTCTGGAATGGATGACGTGCCCTCCGCCCTAGGCACCCGACCACCTGATCTAGAGGCGTTTGGACCATGCGCTCGCGTCTTCATTCGGTAGGTCTTGGCGGATATGACGCGAATGGCGCGAGCGGCGGCGAGAGGACCCCTCACGTCGATCAAATGACATTGATCGGATGGTCCCGATATGGTGGTTTTGGGTTGTGTGGCGCGCGACTTTCTCGAGCTCTTCATGCAAAAAATCTAGACGTGGGTCGAGTAAGTATTTCTCTAACATCCTAGTATGCTACAAATGCTTCTACTGCCTGCAGTCGACGCTGTAGCTGGCAGCTTTTTGAAGCATAAGTAGGCTACACGTTCCCGGAGTCGCTGAGAAATTGAGAAGACAAAAATTTAGCGAAAGATCAATCCTGGGCAGCAGATACCATATGGTGGGCCAAAATTTTACAGACCAATACGCGTGCGCAGCCTGAATTTGAAATCTGAATTCCTTCCCTCACTAGTGCATACTCGGATGGTCATGTTCTAGCTGTCTTGGGATGCTTGGGGTATTTTGTGCAGAATACAACTCAATTTACTGGATAGACTAGATATCAAATAACATTAGAACAACGGCGAGTGTTACAGTCAGTTATTGCAGTGACCTAGATAGAAATTCAAGGCTCGTCAGTGCTATGGTCGCGGCGGGCTAGTCCTGTCGGGTTGATAATGAGGCCTGAGGTCCCTGCTGTCCTACAAACCATTCCTCCGTGCTTGTAGCTGTATTTCTTCAGATCTCTCGTTCTCTATGGCATGGAAGTTTCTAGAGTTCGAGTGCAATGGGTGGTTTATAGGCGCAGACCTGAACAACTCTGAGCAAGAAACAGCACATATCAGTTTGAGTATAGAGCCACGACGATATTCGCACCATTTCGTCCGCCCGCATTGCCCGTGTGAAGCAGATATCCGACGAGTCAAGCGACTCATCCTTCTATCGTCAAGCATTCCAACTTTCGAATGTCCCGCCTCCTCTCGGATAATATCGACCTCGTGGGTAGCACTGCCTGTCACCCGTAGGACCAACGCTAACCACGCCAGCAGGGGGTGCTGGAGGGTTCCTTGGACTCTGCGCAACTCGGTCCTGCTCGAGCTTCTTCTCCAACTTTATCCTTTCCTCGTCCACAGCTTTCCTTTTCTCCTCCAGTAGCCTCCTTGTATCGTCAACTATCGTCTTGCTCCGGTCGAGGGCTGCGCGTTCCTCCTGCAAAGCACTACGCACTTCGTCCACTTGTTTTCTCTCGTCCTGCACCAGCTGCCACTGCTCCTCGATGCGCTTCCGTTCCTCGTCGAGACGATGTTTCTCTTCTGCTGTCTGATGTCTGGCTGCTTCGACGATCCTGGCCGCTTCGACGATCTTCCCCTCCTCCTCGGCTACTTCCATGCGCTGTGCGATCTCAGCTTTCTCTTCGAGGAAGGCGACCTTCTGCGAGTCGAGACTTGCCCAGTCGGAGAGGAGCTTATCGCGCTCGTCTTGAAGTCCTTTCTTGCTTTCATCTTGAAGCCTCTGTTCTTCTTGGACTGCGAACCGGATGGCCTGTAGTGCTTTGCGTTCGTTATCTACGACCGTCCGTTCGCGTTCTATCTCCTGCCGTTGCTGTTCTACTTGTTGTCGCTCTTGATTGAACGTGTCTCTGTCCCTTTCTAGAAGCCGCTGGCCTTCCGTTAGAGTCTTCATCCCCTCTTCTAATGATCGGCGTTCTTCTGCAACTTTCTGCCTGTCTTCCTGCGTCAGCTTGAAGTACTCTTCCAACTTCGCGCGAGCGTCGTCCAAGACTCTCTTCTCTTCGTCAAGCGCCTTTCTCCTCTCGTCTAACACCTTCGTTTCTTCCTCTATCGTCTCATGTCCCTTATCAATACCATTCTGCACCATGCATCCTGCCCCGAACATTGCTTCAACTAGTGTCTTCTCTTCTTCTAATTTCTTCCGTTCCTCGGCGATGTTCCTTGTCTCGTCCATTACCCATCTCCGCTTTGCTTTTAGCTCCTCCTCGTTCTCTTTGATCTTGACCTGGAAAAGCGCATCCATAGCTTTTGCGCCCGCATAAAGGTGCTCCTCCATTAGTGCGAAAAGGGCATCGGCACCGGTTTGAATCGACGAAGAAGGCGGTGCGTCAGCGCGTGCGTGTGCTCTAAACCCTTCGCCAGATAATTGGGAATTCGGAAACGCCAGGTTGAGTTTGAGGGCCTCAGAGAGAAGAGGAGGGTCCGCTGGGCTGTTGACGGGCCGAATACCCTCATTTTGAGCAATGGTTTGTTTCGACGAGTCCTTGTTGGGTCCTTCGGCGATACATCGAGGATGCTTCGGCAGTTTCTCTGGTTCCGAATGGGAGGAAAGGGCACGTAGCGAGCTGTGAGACTTGAGATGGGAGAAATGTGTCCGGGAGCAAGCGGGCCGTTGTTGCTGTTCTCGTAGGCCATGGACAGAAGGTCGAGAGGATGAAGTAGGGAAATCGGTCGGAATTCGTGTGGGCATGACATAGGGCGGTAGAGAATGTGAAGACGTCGGGCGAGATGCCGGCAACGACGGAGGAGAGGAAGAGACCGTTGTTGATTTTTCCGTGAGAGAATTCGACCACGGTGAGGTCTGTGGCCAGAGGAGAGTTTCGAATGCGCTCGCTGGGGTGATGCTTGACCCGACGCTATCTCCGGGCCAACCCATAATTACTGGGTGAGTTGAGTGAGTGGTGTTAGGTCCTTGCGCAGCATTTATCTGGCTATATGTCACTGGATGTGTCGTGTTGTACGCGTGCCAGGGGTCAGAGGCTTGCAGCGGTTCTGAGACACGCGACTCTTGCAGTGCAGCGAAACCATTGGTGGACCCGCCCAGATCCGGCCTTGGACGTTTCTTAGGCGGTTGTGAAGGTACTAAGGACGTTGTCAGAGCGCGTACTTGAAGTTGAGCTGGACCAAGGGAGTTAATGAAGGAGTGCATGGGATCCGTCGTTCGAGAGCCCAATCGCTGCGAGGGTGCACTGAGTGGATGCGACGGGGGATACCCTGGCGTGTACATTGGCGCAGCAGTGGATCATAGGGCGAATACTAAAGGTTCGGTAGTGTTATATACAATGGTGCTAGAGATTTCAAAAGCAAATGTTAGCTTTCGGAAATGAACCGTCGTTGGTTGAGACGCACAGGGATGTCTTCACCCGGCCCGCAGTGTTCCTGACGTGCAGCTCTGATACTTGAAATCCCCTTCCTAACTTTTGTTCAGTGAGCGAGTATCGTAAACGGTTGTAGCATCGTTATAAGTTGGATGGAGTCGATGAGGAGTAGTGAGCACTGAGCAAGTTAGAGTTCGGGGTTTTCCGACCTCGGCTATTAATTTCACAGTAAACACGTGCTCGAGATAATCTTTTCGCTTAATTAACAATCTAATCTTATCTAGCCAGCGCCACCATATCTCGATGTCATCGACCGCAACTCCCTTTACCCATTCTCAATGGCCTCTTCGACGCTCATCACCTCCTTGTCGCGAATAATTACACCCACATTCGCCGCACGTATGAATGCACACCTTGTCTCACCTGCATGTCGCAAATTGTGAAGCCCCACGAACTTTGGTCAGCGCTCGCACAACCTCTCCAGGTCGCACATTACGAACCACATAGAGAGCACGACTACCTTGCCGCTACCTTGGCGTATGGGATAATTTTGGGTGAGCCCTCGTCCCAACGACGTCTGAAGCCGCGGATTTGACGCGCTTACTGTATCGACTTCAAGTTGGCGCGTTTTTGCAGAGCATCCCTTCATGGATGGGAACAAGCGAACAGCTTCTGTCTGCTTTTTCACTTCTCTACACGCAGTTTACTTCGCATTATTCTTTTCCTGAAGGCTTCTTCCTGGCAAATGAGTGCTTGCGCGCCATGGGTCTTCCTGGCCTGAGTCCGAAACTATCCAACGCCGAGGTGCAAGAGTTCGCAGAACGTTACAATCGCGTTGCTTGCGCCACTCTGGATGTGCATGGCCTGGCACTCGGCAGGACATCTCGAAACAATCATCGCTTGCTTTATGAACACCGGAAGTGTTGTCCAGGGGTCCTCGGTCCCTCGGATCGAATCCCGGCGCTATACCTTGTCACGAGCTTCCCTTCCCCTCGAACCAAAATACCTACAGATACCCAACTACTGCGCACGGCCCACAATGCCCACCACAAGCGACAGTTCGGTATAGCTGGACTCTGCCTCAAGTGCTATAACTATGTATTTTGTACCCGCGGTGTCGGTAGGTGGGCAGTGCAGATGCTGTGTAGAGATTACGCCCCATTTCTCTTCTACAACCTTGTAGACCCTTGGAAGATCGAGGATCGGCTTGAGTTGACCGCGTCATACCTCGAAGTTCACGTCAAATTCACTGTCAAAATCCCAGCGGTGGAGAAGCGGAAGAGAATCCCAAAATTCCGCTTTATCTATTCACCCCGTTGCTGCCTCCCTGTCCAATTTCCCTTGTTTTTCTCGCATCGAGTTGCCATCTCCTTCTCACAAAACCAAGCGTCTAATTCTCTTCGCATAACTGCTCTTGGTCTCTTAAATAGGACCCACACCCTCTCTATAGCCTGTCTGCTGCGAACGAGCGCACTCGTCAATCAGCTGTCCGTTTCCGTTCGCACACGATGCGGACACGCCTAGAAACGGAGGTCCTATGCAGCGGCCCAGCCAATCAAGCGACCTCCGCCGCTGGGTTCAGAAGCAGACGGATGGGTCGGTTACCTCCGATGAAGTCATTCTATTCTTTTCGGGCATCGCCTTGTCCCTTCCCTCGTGGATACTTAAAAGCAACGCGCCGTTGTGGCACTTCCCCCTTACTATTAGTCCCCCTCGTCCTTCTTGGGTCGTCAGGAGTCGCCTCTACTTACGACAGCCCCCAACTGTCCTCCCACCTACGATGTCATCCGCAAAGTATGCGCCGGTGCCCACAACGGCCCAACCACCCGCCACCATCATGCCTCAGGATCTCAACTCCATGATCAGCGAGTCCGAAAAAAGTCCTCGCGGAAACTCCTCCAGCTGCCAACACTCGTGTGGGCATTGCGAGTCGAACGGGAACGGGCATCCTCCTGAGCACCGAGGGTGCCACAACGGTCGCCTTCGCCGCGTACTCCTTCCAGCGCTAATCGCCTTCGTTATCCTTTCTGGCCTGTTCGCCCTCAGCTGCGTGCGTGGGTACGGCGCGGACGCTGCTGCCTGGGGCGTAGAAGCATTGTTCAGTCGACAGAACAACGGGGCGGGTAGTGGCAGCGATAATGGAGTGTTCGTGGACCGAAAGTGTATGTGTGGCGTCTCTTTTTCGGGATGATTGATCGTTGACTTTGTTTGTGACCAGACTACCTCATCGTGATATTTGTGGGGCTTTTTGTCGTGGTGATACTGGGCATCATGCTGAGCGCCTGGTGCTGTAAAAGTGGGTTCCTTCTGGCATAAGTCTGTACAACTCTTCCTGATGCATTTGCCCTGTAGGTTCCTTCCAGAACCCTCTTTGCTGTCCATGCTACCTTTGCGCATGCTGCGGTGGTCTTGGTATGTCTTCTGATCGTCGCACTATCTGCATTTGTCGTTAATTTGTTCCATTAGCTTGCTTGCAGTGCATCGGATGCGGTCTTTGTGCTGAAGGATTAAGTGAAATGTAGAATTTCGTTAGTGCTTTTCAGAAGAACTTTGATTTCCTTCACCATCACGGACCTTTCGTTCTATCTTGGACTCTATTTTGCCTAGAGCAATAATATGTACTCTAAAGATAGGCGCTGTTATACCCACTGCCGTCAATCTCAAGGATTATTTGATTTCATCCTGATCAAACTGGCGTTCGAGGAGCGCATGACATCAGATGCGGGCACACCTTTCTTCGGAATGCAGAAAGTTTTTCTAATTTTACTTGACCTCTTCTCTCCTTTTCACAGAAGTAGAAGTGCACGTGGGAGGAACTCTTCCAGCGACGTCGTTTTCGGTATCGTGCGCCACACTGTCCTACAGCTCCATATTCACTTGTTTGCAATCAAGAACCCATATCCCATTCTATCCGACGAAAATGTGAGTTGAACGTCTTTTGTATTACACTAAATAGCAGGAGATCGCTCACAAAACCAGTGATATAACAGCTCACAGGCTGGGCGTCGCACCGCGGACCTAAAAGGCTAATTGGGAAGCAGGTTATTCCAACTGGTGTGTCCGGCGGGTCGACATTAGGTATGCCAACCATTAGGAGTGTGCCAGATGCGGTCGGCACAAAGTGGATTATATATGTGCAAAGTACACTCACAGGTACAACAGAGCCGCAACACAGGAGCTGGCCAGGAGGGCATTGCGAGGCAGGCATAGGCGATTGACGACGCTCCAATGCAGCCAACGAGACGCCGATTTTCTAGTGGTAAATATGAGTAAGTCTAAAGTCTTCAAAGGCCGTTCAGTGTTATTAATACTCACAAGCGTCGGGAAGGATTCGGAGAGGCGGCAGCAAAGAATGGCAAAGAGACAACGAAAGGCAGAAGGAACATTTTCAAAATTTCGTGTTGGTGGGGGATGGTGCGACGAGTTTACCTCTTCTTATCCACGAACCCCCTGGACCCTGTCAGGTGCAATTATTCTTGAGAATGGAGGCCATGAAATGAAAGGCATCTCCGACGTTCGTGGATGGGGATGAGTAAACAGTCGCCTTGAAGTGGTCGAGGTGCCTCGAACATGTTGAATCACGTCGACAAGCAGACGAAAGTCTTGTCGACAGAATGTCGGCATCCTGCGGCGGTGGCCGGCGAAAACGCCTCCCAGGTTCAGACGATGTGGTAAGCCTCGAGGAAGGAGATGGCATAGAAGGCGTTCGACCCACAGGAAATCCGATGAGGAAGGCACGACCTGCCAGCAATTTCCGTTGCAACATGCGCCACACTCGCGTCACAACTCAAGGCGTTCGGACCTGATCTGTGAAACTGATTTGAAATTTGAAAGTCTATGACAACAAAGTACCAGAATAGTTTTCTACTTTCACGCCAGCTCTTCTCTTCACACAAGTCACGTTGATATTTGGAATTTTTTGTCCTTCGCTTTAGGCATTGTGCGCCACACTGCGGCCCTACAACCTGAGGCTACAGGTTCAAATTCACTGGTACGCATCCAATGGCAATCACACCATTCTACAAGAAAGAATCATCCTCCTGTGAGCGGAAATTGATATAATGACTCACCCAATTGTTGATCTGGCAGCAGAGTGGCAGGGCTGAACAAGAATTGCCCCCAATGCCTATAACACTAATGGGGTTACAGGTCAATCCGACAGGTGTATTCGGTGGGGAGACACTGTATATGCCGAACAATTGGAGGAGAGTGGGCATAGGCGGTTCGTTTGCCTGATGTTCGTTTAGTGGGGATTGCATAAAATACTCTGTTCGAAGCCAGCCCGTTTGAGGACGAGGCAATGACTTACCGGGAAGACTTGTTGGCAGCACATAATTGGGGGGGGTGTTGCATTGGGAAGCGGCGATGGGCAATTGGCGGCGCTCTAGGGAGGACCTCTGTGCCAGCGAAGTATCGACTCCCTGGAGGTGAATATAAGCATGACTCGGAGACGTAACTAGAAGCAAGGCTCACGAGCGCCGGCGCAGAGGAGGCGGCTGCAAGGAATACAACAGAAGAGACGACGAAAAGGGGAGAAAGCCGCATTGGTAAGACTCTGGTGCTAGTTTCAGTGGGAAGGACGAGAGAGCACATTGACCTGGGGCCCTTTTTATCTGTGAAGCATCTCGTAGGTTCAGTCAGCCATACAAGACTTGGTGGTTGAGGGAAATCAGCGCCATCTATGACATTGGTGACTAGAGACGAGTAATCCTTGCCCTGAAGCGGTAGACGTACCTTGCAGACAAGGAGGGAATAAGGTTTCGGGGACAGAGTGCCGGCATTCCTTCACTTCAATCTGCCGT
Source organism: Agrocybe chaxingu (assembly GCA_027627235.1). Lineage (NCBI taxonomy): Eukaryota > Fungi > Basidiomycota > Agaricomycetes > Agaricales > Agrocybaceae > Agrocybe > Agrocybe chaxingu. Next base: position 9,444 of record JANKHO010000647.1, on the reverse strand, counting down.
CTCAATGTATGTGCTCGGCTGGTGTGGGAAGTCCTCAGGAAAAGACTGTCACATAGAGGGCATTCGACCCACAACCAAAACCGATGAGACCCGGGGACACGAGGAAACGGACAACCACAACGTGCGCCACACTCGTGCAACCGACAGACAGACAGGACCTCCAGGTCGCGACGATCCAATTCCAACTGGAAATTGCAGAGAATTGAAGGATTCATTATGTTGTATTTTGCACAGCAAAATATTACCCCTAGATATTATCATCGCCTGAGGCGGTACGTAATTCGTGTCTTCTTCAATCATCAATCATCCTCGACCCGCTCAATACGAGAAGCCGTTCAGTCTGTCGACAGCCGCCATGCCCTGGCCGACGTTGACGTAGTCGAGGAGGACAAAGTTGGGCTTGCGGTCCTCGACGTACTGCGCGCAGTGGGGAGGAGTGGGAGGCGATCGCCTCGATGCTGTTGGTGCGTGGGCTGTCGAGCCGATCAGGGATGAGGATCCCACGACCGATAGGGAAGATGTTCGTGTTGAGGTTGTGGTTGATCAAGTTTAGCTGCTGGCTCGGAGCAAGCGGACCCTGGCTGCGGTCGACCTTACACGGGAATTTGTTGTTCGTGGGGTCGTACTTGTCTTCCCAGACCTGCCAGTCAAGGAAGAAAGAAAGGAAAAGGACATTGATCAGGATCTGGAATGATGGATGGAAAGAAGTAAGATGTACCATCTGGAATTGAGGCAGAATAAACTCGACATCCGGCTCGGTGCGACTGTCTGCACCGTGGTCGAGGAAGATAACCACACGCTTGCCCGACTCAATCATCTCACCCAGGGTAGGCCAATCCTCGCGCGACATCACAGGCTGCGGAGGAACATAGGCCATGTCCGTGAAGCCGGTCTTGTCGAAGATGGGTTTCCAGACCTTCGAGACGGAGACGCTCTCTGGGTTGGTGAAGATCAGAGTGAGGACGTCGTTCGGGTGCCTGTCGAGGAAGTGCTTGACTTTGGTGAGGTAGTCCTCGACTTTGCCGCCATCGAAGAGGCCACAAGCTGTGAGGAAAGAGGTTTAGAGACGAGGCTATTGTTGAGAACGACGGAGACTAACTGGTATGGCAGAAGTGGAGATCTTTGCCATTCCTAATGAAATATGAGATCCGGTAGGGTAACCCTGAGAAATGTCCAGACGTACATGTGGGACTGAGCCTGCAGCAATCGAACACCGAGGGTCAACTGTGCTTCAATATCAACTTCCTGGGTCCTAGCCACTGCACACGATGGAGTTTCATGAGCTGTCGCTATTTGTAGTTATCGCAGAATTTAACACGTACAAGCAAATGGATTGCCGCTGAAAGCAAACGAATCGTGTGATCCCAGGAACGTTGTGTTTCCATATTTCCGCTCGCATAGCTCTGAGTGGCCATTGCAAAGTTGAGCCCTAAAATACACAAGAATCATTCATCGTCAGCGCCCGTTGCACTCCGAAATATGCCTCATAGGCTTCGAAACCCTTCGCACCTCTTCGTCGGGATCGTAAGACCGAGAGCTGAAGAAGAAAAAAGAAGAGAGGTGAAAGCGAAAGCGGCCAGCCGCAGCGATGAGAACATCTTTGACGTCGTTTGGGTTGTGGGGGTTGTGTAGAGACCAGCTCAAGGGAAACGCATGATGGGCGGTGCCGCATATTTATACGAAACCTGGAGCCAAGGGGCCGCTGTTGCACCGCTTTCGGAGGTTGGCAACGCGAAGAATTTGTCGAACCGCCGACGCGTACGGCGGATTTCCGGTGCTGGTTGATGCCAAGGCCGGCTTGTAGCGGTCAGTTTGTGAGGTCGTCGACGCCGTCGTCTTGCTCCGGGGCCCGAAAGGCTTCTTAATGAAAACAACGGGTGCGGGGTATAAGTTGTATCATGAGTATTAGGCATATAGTACAAGGTGCTCCGGATATCATTTTTAGTCAAGAGGGGATTCAGAAGCCGTTCAACCGATCCACTGCTTGCTTAGTTGCACCAACATCAATGAAGTCCAACAAAACGAAGTTAGGGGCACGTCCTTGAGAAAGAGGTGCACAACCGTTTGCATGAGCCAGGATGCTGGTCATCGAGGTCAGATAAAGTGACGATTGAGCTAGACTACGACTCACGAATCCAAACTGTTCGTCCTTTGGGCGTTGGCAAAGTCGGCGATCAGCACCGAACCGAAAATAACCGCGTTCAAGTTATGGTTGATTAGGTGCATATGATCGTCGTTGGGAAGAGGACCACTGGTACGGTCGATGGAGCAGGGGAAGTTAGAACTGGTCGGCGAGAAGGGGTCCTCCCAAATCTGTTCAAAATATTTACGACCTCACTGAGAACGAAGGTAGTGAAGTCACATACCATTTCAAACTGAGGAAGGATGAAATCGACCGTCTGGCCCGAAATGGCAGCACCGCCGTCGAGAAAGACGATGACGCGCTTGTTGGCGTCGATGAGTTGGCCCAAGGTCGGCCAGTCGGATCTCCTCATGCGGCGAGAGGGAGGGACGTAGGCAAGAGGGGTGATACCTATCCCTTAAGTGAACAAATTTTGCGGCAACGCGAAACAGACCGCGTACCAGCAGCGTCAAAGGCAGGCTTCCAAACGTTCTGAACAGATGCACCATCGGGGTTCGTGAAAATGAAGGTGAACACCTCGTAAGGGTTAGCATCCAGGAAGGTCTTGACTTTCCTGAGGTAATCCTCGACTAAGCCACCATCGAAGAGAGCCTGCAACAGATAGTTGAGTTTTTCATTGTTGAACTTCAGTTGAATGACTCGTACGCATGCTGGGGGAGAACATCAGTAGAATGCTAGAGGAATTAGACGACATATCGACTCACATGTATGGCAGAACCGAAGTTGCCCGTTCTCACTGCAAACAGAGAAGTTCGTTCCAAAATTCTGCCCAAGAAAATGATAGAAATAGCTCCTACACATGTGCTTGTCCTTGCAAAGTCCGAGCACCAAGACTCAACTGAGTCGGGATGTCGACAGCTTGATTTCTGGCGACTGCGGTCGAAAGATATGGGTTGGATCTGCTCCAAGAGATAATTAAGCCTTTTCAACGCACGGGCAAGTACCAGGGGGCTATGGGCGAAGGAATTGTGGGCAGTCATGAAAGTCGTGTTTCCATACGGTCTGTTGCAAAGCTCGGCCCGACCATTGCAGATCGTTGCTCTAAATGCCAGTCTTCAGTCCCAACGAGTGATCACCAAAAGACGTGGTTAACACTGACCTTTTCCGCAGCAGATAAAGCCCATTCGTGTACGATGCAAGAGAAAGTAAGAGGACAGACAGAAGTGGGGGCGAGAAGAGCATGGCGTTGGAGTTGCTCGATCCTTCCTTCAAGTTGGAAGTCGGAAGTTGGGTCACCTCCTGCTTTCTTCTCTCCGCGCTCTTGAGTATTATATCGGAAGCACATTGAGCGACCATCTGATGGAACCTGGGGTGCCATGCTGTTCAGCGAGGGAAGTGACCAGTAGGCGCATTCACGCGCTTTCCAGGTTACGAGAGTTCGCAGCCATCTCATGTGTGCCACTTCGGCATCTCCCGCGAGGGAAAGGCCTGACTGGGAGACTAAAAACATTTTGCGCCCCCTACCTCCTTGCATCTACTAACACTTTTCTGTACATGTTCTCGGGATCTTGAGGAATTTTCTCCATTTAGTCCCTTGGAGTCCGCTCTCGACGCATTTCGAGTCTGGTCTCTCGCCGACGATCTTGCCAGATTCCTCCAGAGCGGACTCCTTTCTCTCCGTTTTACATGAAACTTTTTTGTACTGGAAGGTATAAACGCGTACTAAAATCCCCGGTGCATGAGTATTGTGCCAAATTGCTCGTGTCTACAAAGTCCACGGAGCTCTCGTTTTCTTATGCTTTGTCATTGGTTACTATTTCTAGTCGTTCTCCCCATAGCAGTTAGGAGATATCTGTCCCTAAGATGGTTCGAGGACACTCATTGCTGGAAGAGAAGGAGGCCCAAACTTTAGGCTCTTGCCTAGCGGCAGAGTCGCCGCTACCCTCTCAGGCATTTTCTTGGAATTCTTTGCCCTCATCTCTGCATTGGCCCTCGCTGCCTGTGCCTAGCCACCGAATTCATTGCACACGCTCTTTAGGACCAATCAACTTTTCTTCTCTTCTTATCCGACGCCGACGAATTATAGATCTGGGAGACGCCCTTAGGCGTTCTACATTTTCGACCATTCTCTGAATAGGGATTTTGGTGGTATGTCGTCAGCGACCTCGCGAATGCCAATGCAACTGACGGAATTGCCTCGTGCATCCTATCCTTTGAAAATGACATTGTTCTAAAGTCTGGCTAATATTTCGACTGCAGCATCATGGCTGATGTGCAAGGATGTGTTCCTTATGACGCAGACCACAGTGTGACACTGAACCGCAGTTCCTTTTTCTCGATTTCGTCAACTTGGGAGACCTCTTCGAGGCTGCGACAATTTGAATGGCCCGTATATTAATTTTTTTCGGGCTCTTCTAGGCCGTTCTATGGACACTCCTTGTATCCTTGCTTGCTTGGAATTTATTGCCCGATGTGCTAAAACGGATTGCCCGGAGAATTGGCGCCACAATATGAAGTCCCAAATCTGGATGTTGCCGAATGTCCGGCCCAAAAGCTCCGCATTCGTGAGAAGCGACATCAAACTCTTCTTGAACCTAACCTCCATCATCCCTTCCGACTCGGTGTTTCTACACCATCTCTCCTTGTAGGCCTAAATCTTAAGCGCCGAACAGTCTATTTCCCGCCCTTGGCCTCATCCTCAATCGAGTCTTTCCAGTTTTTGTATCCTCAAATGCTGCTTCAAATTCGTTCTAAAATTAAAAAATGTCCCAAAGTGCTATTCTCGGGGGGAACCACTGCTGACCCATATGCTGTGTGGATCCTCAAATATACTTCTTCGCCTTCGTGGGCACAGGTCTCCCCGCGAAGCCAACGCGTAAGTCCGGGACTCTATCCTTCGTTCCTTATCTGGTTTGCACATCGCATGTACTTCTTGACCAAGTACTTGGTGAAATCCAGAGTCGTTGTTCACGCGCAGCTCAGAGGCCGACGAATCTCCAGGGGTTATTTTGGGCACAGTGCTGGCATAAAGATTGAATGGTGGAGGTTGTGTATCGTCGCTACTGCCATCTTCCCTTCACTATCTGGGTCGAGGGCCTGGGGATGTACTTCAAAGCATCCACATGTCTGTCTCTTCTGGCCCTCGCGTCGGGATATTTGATACCTACGCACAGGTACGTCCTGTGTTGCCTCTATTTCGAGCTGATGACGAGAGCATCTCATGGCTACCGTATGCAACGGCCATCCTGAACTCTGCAATCGACGTTATTTGAACATCGCTTTCATTGGTGCACACGATTCATGCGCACTCAGCAAGGATCCTCTCGCCTGTAAGCCATGACCCATCTGGGGCATCACGGCCGTGCGCTGACGGTGCATCTGTTTGCTTGGAACAGTATTGTCTCGCGATCAAGAAGTCGATATACCGACGCAACTCAGCCTGGGAGCTCGTCTCTTTCAGCTCTGGCACGTATGCGAGTTCGCAAAAACTCTCATAGAGACCATTGTCTAACTTTTGTTTCATGCAACGACAGGGATAGGGAATTTCGCTTCTGCCATACTAGCTGTGTACGCGAACTCTTGGAGTCTTTGTGTCGTCGACTCAGGGGCTGATCCAAACATTTTCAGCTTCTTTTCGACGGTGGAAAAGTCGTTGACTGTCTCAAGATCGTTAAGACGTTCCTCGATGCGAGTCCTAACGAGGTACTTACGCTCCTGTTTACAAACCCGGAAGGCCAGTCGGCCAGTGAAGTCTGGAAGCCCGCATTTGATGCTGCAGATGAATAATATCATCCTTGAGGATCGAAAGCCCCGAATAAATGCGCAAATTACTCTAGGAATCACTCCGATGGCCTACGTGCCGCCCTCTCTTCCTGTCAAACAATCCCACTGGCCGACCCTCGGTGCGGTGATCGACAGCGACAAGCGACTCGTCGTATTCCTTGACGCCGGCGCTGATACGTCGTCTGTCAGCTTTATCTTGCCTGAATTCCAGATGGTTTGTCAAATTAAAACCTTGCTCTGTTTTGGCTATTCTCGAGCGTTTGGAGAGGTATTGACTGATACATTATGCTCGTAGATCTGGGAAACCCCGTTCAGCGTTACAGACGCCAGCTTTCCGTGTAGTGTGGATAGGATCAACGGGCCTTTGGCTACGGCGGATCACACCTACATGATTAACCATTCATTGAACAAGAACATCATACCCACCGGGGGCGGAGTGATCGTAAGCGACCCCCTGGGTGCACCGACGACGAACGGCGTGCCTTCGTATGTCATTTTAGCATATCGCTGTGCCTTTGGTTAGTGTCGCAAACCCAGCATTCTCTGTTTCACAGAATTATGGCGAACGTACAGAAATGTCTCCCACTTGGAGCGGACCGCAATCTACAATTTATCCTCCTGGATTTCGTCAACATCGGAGAAGGGTTCGAAGCTGCGGCGATGCTGAACGGACTCGCGTAAGTAAATGCTTGTTTTCGCTTCTGTTTGCTGGCACAACAATTGGTGACCATGGCGTCGTTTCTTCCGTCTATCATCGTGTGGCGATAATCATAGAATGAGCGTCGTTGATCCCAACACGACAATCGATAACCAAGCGCCGAATGGCACGACCACGAATTCGGCTGAGAAAAATTCTGACCGCACCAAGTTTGACATTCCTGGAACTCTCGACGACTGTACTGGCGATAGATTCTGATATCGATAGCTCGGGCCGACCATGACCATCGACGTTTTTATCACGACGGCACACTCTTGCGTATTTCTTAACTTTTTGGCATATGTTACAGATAGCAGCGGGGTATATTCCGACCATTAAATACATAATACATAATCAGGCGAAAGGTCCTAGTTTTATGACCGTTGAGAATAGTCATCGGATCAACCGAGGTTCTGTCAACAATGCAGTTGAGGGTCTATATCCTTGCTTGCAAGAGGGTCCTGCGGGTGTGATGCTGGAACAGAATAGGATTACGGATGGCCAATGGGCATGGGGCTCCACGAAAACCGAAAATGGGCCGTCCGAAGAATGTGCTGGGTGGTACGGGGGGACAAACAACGGTTATACATTGCAATACTGAAATATAGCGTACCAGGCTGGGCTCCTCACCGCTCCATTCTTGAGGCAAAAGGGTACGGAGTAAGGACAATATTCTCGCCCTCGTCATGCCCCCGTGGAAGGGTTGTATATTCCACCGACGTTGGGTGCACAGGGAGCTGTCGTGCCGACGTCAGGCCAAACGCCTCTCCGAAATCCATCTTCGTATGCCCGCTGAGGTCGTTGGGGACACGGTGTCCATGCCCGTGTGCAGATGGCTTCCCGCGCACATAGTCAAAGAAGAACCTGAAGGAGGTGACTATCTCCAAAGCGAAATCGGCTGTAAACGTATGGTTAGGGATGACAGGCTGCAAGCGGTAACATGGGTCGTACTGTAGTTGATTCTGGGGCACACAGACAGGGTCAGCCAACAGAAAGACGGGGATAGATAAAGCGCTTACGAGTCCCAAAGAGGCCTCCAGATGCTGGTTGGTGGTTTTCCTTCTGGTCTCTTGTATTCATTGGCAGTGTAGGCCCACCACATCAGGGCCGCAAAGAAGACCATCTACAGTGCTCGGTGAATCCGGGTGAGATCCCAGCTGGCTTCATGGGAAGGAATACCTCGATGCAGATAGCCAAGGCGTTCAGTCCATTCGCTATGTTTGTCGTCGTCCAAAACTCGGTGGCTGCTCACCATCGAGTCAGACAGGTGGCAGCACAAGACTCCGGACAACTGACCATGGATCACTCGGCCTTCAAGGGCTCCAAACTGCGTGATAGGTTCATCTAAAAGCGGGCAGGAAAACTGCGAAATGAAACGCTTACCACGAAGGACTGATAGAAGGTGAACATAACGATCAATTTGATAGCCAGAAACTTGGCCATGGGTCGCCGGCCTTCGAGCTCTTCCTTCGTGAGGCCGTAGAAGACGAACAGTCCATACAGTGCGATGCTACGCGGGTCAGCTGGCCCGGTGAGGACGAAGTTTTTGCTTACCTGATGCTCACGAAGTTGACGACCTCGATGTACACAGCAGCGTAACGCCATGAGTACCCGTCCGAATGACACAGAACCTCAAACTTTTCGCAAATGATGCCCGCTATCGAGGCAGCTGTACGACGGTCGGCTGCGAATTAACGGATCATGACCAGTGGCACACACCAGGTCGGATTATAACGTATTGCAGAATAGACCACTGCGGCTGTCCTTCAGCATGAGTTTCCGAGAACAAAAACTTTCGCGCACTTTGAGGGTATACATGAAGTAAGCCTGTTGCCAGTTTGTCAGCTTAAGTGCAGAGAGAGATCAGAACGCTCGCCTTTGTCGGACGATATCTCCAACAGCAGAACTGCAACACGTCCATCAGAAGAAACCTATCAGACAGCAGAAGGACTGACGGGTATAGGGAGCGGCATCTTGTCTTTGCGTTCCAGCGCTTTGTCAGTTGAGTGTCCGGTCGCAGTTGCGGCGACGTATTCAATAATTAGAAGTCTAAATAGGGTCAGTCAAGTTTAATCTTCGATCACAATGAATACATACAGGAAGGCGCTTAGGGTGACGGCCTGGGCTGTGCATAAGGGTCAATCTTGAGGGTATTATTTCGAGAGTCGTACCTCATAAGCTAGGTGCGTCAGTTGGGGGAGTTCGGTGAGGCAAGTGACATACCAATCTCGATGAACGAGTAGTAGATGTAATGTCGGAAAAAGCGGTATGACAGAAATGATATTATGGCGTAGATGGGTGGCATGTATAAGATCCGCAGGCTGGCGAGGTAGGTAAGTATTGGAAGTACAGCAAGGGCGGGAGTGGACATGCATTTGCCGTTGCTGCGGCCGATTTGTATAGTTTCTGGGATCGACGTGAATTCGCAGCTTATTGGAAGAAAGGGTCGAAATTACCGGCAGTGTTGAAGTATCGTTATTGAGGAAATAACCATGGTCTGAGGGACCATAAGCCCACGCAAACAAGAAACGAATAAGACCTACAACTGCTGCGCAACCTCCCGCTACCGCCCATCCAATCCTGTGAGCATTCCAGTGCACACCGTTCTCGTCCCAAAAATTGCTTTCGTCGATGGCCACGGTATTGGGAGAGGTTTTGCAGACCATCTGCGACATTGGGATGGCTTTAAGCTATATTTGCTCTGTGATATTCACGCAACTTGACTCACCTGGTCGTGAAATGCCTCAAGGCAGGGATGTGGCAGAAGCGCAGCATACAATTGGTTAACAACTGGTCACTGTGTCGTGGGAGTCAGCGGCTGTTCCATGTTACGAGTCCTCATGAAATGAGGCTCGTCTTTATAACTCGAGGTCCCAGCCAT
>JANKHO010000646.1:0-18007 GCA_027627235.1 Agrocybe chaxingu | reverse complement strand
GAAAAATGATTACGTAATCATAAGATACAGTCATGGTTACATGCACCCATCTAGATGTTGTGGGGGGTGGACACTGTTGCAGTAACAGCATCGATAACGTGTCTGTAGGGGGAGTGGCTGTGAGTCAGTAAGCTGAATGACGAGCAGTGACGAACCGAAACACGTAAACGTACCGCCCGTCGGTTGCCAAAGGTGAGGAGCTGTCGAAGTCACGGAATACATAATCAGTGACGAACTTGTTCTTTATGGCGCCGTGTCTCGGATGCGAATTCAATGAATAGGCAGCTGACTCCACTCCCATCGTCCCCACTAGGAGAGGTGCTTCCCAGCAGCATTCCGAACTTGAATGTTGAGACCTGCCTCGACATGGTGAAAATAGACTAGAAAAAATACGCAGTTAGGCCATGAATAATGGCTATTAGGGGTGAAAAAAAAATACGGTGATGGTGAGTGGCCTCATCGCCAGCGGCAGCGATTTCACGGCGATTCATTGGGCTAGAACAAAGACGGAACAGCGCAATGTCGGAAGCAGTGCCCGGAGCGTAGGTATTGGAGTGGGTAGTTGGCTAGGATAGTGGGCCGAGCTACCTCACCATCGACGACTGTGACGCGAGGATGCCAAAACGTTAGCTAGCTGATTTTCAAAGTTAATTCACTCACGTAATTGAGCGCTGCACGTTGATTCTTTTGCGAGGTCCTTCTAAAGACCAACCTGTCCCTCGTCTGCCTCATCTACTCGAACAACAACGGGCCCCTGCCGTTTGGCGTGTTGACGTGGGTGCAGTTGCCGCACCGGATCATTGGCCCGACCTGCTGTGCGAACGCCGATAGTCTGGATTTGCTATATTGTCGCTTCAATGTTTCATGCACTGATATCGGCAGGGGAAGGGCCCAAAATGCGGCCGCAGTTGGAACCTGTATCAGGGAACATCTGAGGAGGGCGTACGCAAATAAGAAATCGCCAGACGTACAGGATCCCTTTAAATTTGCTCAGCGGACGCGAGAGGAATGACATAGGTGGGACCGTGGTGGAGAATTGGCGGTGGCACAGGTGGCCTCAGCACCTCAGCCCTTGTTCCAGAGTCACATCCCACCCAGCACTTCCAAGGCCGGATATGTCAAGTGGGTTGCGCCTCTGTCAAAAGGCAGGGACTGGAAGCAGATGCTCTATTGAACGAGGGATGGCCACAACGTGTCCGAACGTCCGAACGAGAAGCACAGTGTCACGGGAGGTCACCATTACTTAATCCGTCACGGCCGTACGCGTAAATTCCAACTTCTACTCATGTTTCAAAAATTACAACAGATTCTGCGGATACGCTGCTTCCTTGCTTCCATCACTTACGCAGAGAAGAGGGATGAGAATGCGAACAGAAGCCCATACAGTGAACCCATCCCACAGACGAATGCTGCCAGGGCTTGCCACCCCGCCTTAGAGAGTAGAGTAAGTTGGAGGAAAGGAGCCTGTAATTTGACAACCCACCATGCGCAGAGACTCGTCCTTCCCATCGCTTGGCTGCGCAGTCTGGGGAGGGTAGCCAAGGCCCTTGGTGAAAATTTTCTATTCCCATAATAGACTGAGTGCGCACCTCAACATCGGCGGCTCTGCGAACAATCGCGATGACGTTCGTGGCGCCGGAGCTAACCGCTGCTACTGCCAGCTCCGTTCGATAATCGTTGACGTCGACATGGCGTACTAGTAACAGCTCAGCATAAGTTCGATCTGTGAGGGAGAGTAACGTCACCTGGCCGCATGACCCCGTCCTCTGCGTCGGTGCCGCGCAAGAAAAGATCCAACACCTGGGTTGAGCCCATACTCGTCGCCAACAGCCGTCCCGTGGTGGTACCTAGAAGGAGGGTATCGCCAATATATGTGCCTCTCGTTCCAGATGAGTGGGTTGGCCCAATAGGGGAGCCGTCAAGAGCGGTGAAAGAAGGGAACCAGCGATGTTGTTCTTCGGTGCCTGGTTCGGCTTCCTCAAAAATGTTCTGCCCTCTCAGGCCAAAGTAAAGATCAAAACCTGAGCGCCCTGTTAAAGTGATTGCGGTGTTGCGCAAAGGGTTGAGGATAAGCTCATGACTTGATGCCGAAGCAACATAAGACATGGGAAGCTATTGAAAGGTGAGGACTTACATAGTTCTATGCCCAGCTGGGGCAACAAAACTATTCACGATGGTAGGTGAGCGAGAAGCTGTCGATACAGATCTGCAGAAACGAGATGAGGACGAGTTGAGCAGCCTAGGGAGGACTCTTACACGAAACCGGTCGAAAGACACACCAGGACGGTGTGCCTTGAGACGTATCGTACCGAAACCACCCTCCCGTTTCGAAGAATGTCGTAGTTTTGGATTCCTGGAGGAGTGATTTCGGTGGTTGAAGCGAAAGAGAATCCTTCTGAATAGTAGATAAAAAAAGGTATAGATGAGTGTCATCCGTGGTACAACCATCCCGCACTCACGTTCGAATGGGTCGCCCCAAACGAAAAGACGCCTGTCGCCCACAACGGCCATCTCTGTTGCATCGTGGTTCAGCGCTGAAAGTGAAATCGGCGGAGTCGGATCCCATGGATCGGTGATTATCGTCCAAATGTCGGTACGGGATATGGCCCGGACCGTCTACATCAGCGCGGGTCAGCGAAACGGGCAGTCTGAGGCGAACAAGAACCCTACGGGCTCTGGTTCCATAGAAAACATAAACTCAAGAAGCGATCCTGCTCTTGAAACAGTGAGGAAGCGGTACTGAACGTCAACGGACGGATGCCAGTGAAATATTCTAGCCTCCTCGAACGTCTCGAGGGTAAGACTCAAGCACACTGCGAAATTGACTGAATCGTAGATCTGGAAAGACATTAGCTATGTTATACACTTTGAGGGACGGATGATAGACCCACCGTTAGGGTTCCAGATGAATCGAGCACACAGAATAATGCGCCGTTGGGGGAGATATGTAGAGCACTAATCCTGACGGCAGTGTCAGGCCTAAAGTCGAGAGTGTCGGTGACTACGAAGTGCTCGGGATCGACCACTAGCGATGCCATCTTGGGGAAAGTTTATTGGGGGTTTGAGAGTCGTCCATCATTCTCTTAAATGCTTGAATCGTAGAGGAAATAACATTGATCATGGCGGGTGAATCTGGAGTTTTCAGAGGGGGGTCTACAGCTGCCATCTAATTTGCAGAAGCTGTTACGGCAGGATGCATCCGAATCGTGTTCCCAAATGGTGAAGAGATTTGGGGGGATCAAGTGATCAGCGCGAGATCTCCCGCGTGGCGCACCTGACGAAACACGCCTTCAACACGTTTATGTGCACATCGGAAGGATGTCGAACCTTCGAAACAGAGGCCATTTTTGGGTCCCTCGTATGTCCCGAAAGGGGTTATCTTATCGTACCCCTGATTCATTAAATCTCTGCTGACGACAAGAACACCGTGTGAAGCCAGGCCAGATACAGGGATGGCAAGTTCACACGGCCCTGCCCCTCAAATGAAATGGACAGACCTTTCCTCTGTGCAAACGGGCTGTGGAGCCCTCTTTCCATATAGGCGGTTCAGAATTCCCGAAGTCCCCAACGCCAGGACATAAGATTTTTTTCACACGTAAGTCACATTAGGGACTATATTCTCCAGCATCGCTCATGTCCAATTCCTCCATGCGGCTTTCGATCCGATATTTAGCACCTTGCCCCGTAATTGAGATCTTGCTGAACATTACTTACCGGATTAACGCTCGGTTTTCTTCGATGAGGCGTTGAATGGAAAGCTGGGTCTGGTGGAACTGACGCAGCCGCATTGCTTCCTCAACGGCTTCGGCGTCAATTCGGTCTAGGACCTGGTGTACCTGCGTCCCTCTCCATATCGCAACCTCATTTTGGGGCTGACTAAAATCCACAGGATCAACCTGAGGCCGATGACGCGTTCTGACTCTGCGAATGTCCTGTTCAAAAGTCAAGTAATTGCGCGCCGTATGGGTCGAAGAATTCCATACCGTTCCTGCAAGGTTCACCCAGAGGGTCACCCTGCTTCCATTGGCAAGTCGTGCAATCAGCTTGCGGCTTGATCTTCGACCCCAAGACACGTCAATGATAGAGTCCTCTAAGGCCATCGAGATAGTGGTGCCAGAACGGACGGTGAGGATCTGGGGATGTGTACCAATCAAAATCTGAAACTCAAGCGCGACATTGGGGACCCACCTTGAGTGTTCCATTTGGATCAACAGAAGCAGAGTATCGATAGTCGGGAGAATAGACCATTTGATGTAGTTGGACGGTGCTCTCGCGCTTAGGGTATTGTTTGAACGCCCACTGCTTAAATAGTGCAAAGGGTCTTCGAAAGCCACCTGTCGTCCATGATGGCTTCCGGCCCCTGATTGCTATCAACTCGCCCTTTTAGTTAGATCTGCTGCTACATATACATATCGTGAAACGCAAGTGTGAAAGAGACGGGTCATTCATCGATTCTTTCTATCACAAACTTAAGTCGATCGTGGACGAACGATCGCGAGCCGGAATTAAATTATTGAAGTATTCGAAGGTCGCTCATGATCATCACTAGCTATAGACCATGCTCGGGGTTTACAACCTGGTCGTGAATATACCTACGTGGATGAGGTCAATCCCCTGGTGAAGTGAAGAGGCGGTCGGTTCACTTACCGAACAATATCGTCGTCGTGCGTGAAGGAATATTCTTCAGCGGTTGGCTTGACGGTAAAATCGACGTCAATTCTGGCGTTTAGCCAGTCCCCCTCATAGGCGTTAATCGGTAGTTCCGTAACAAATGAGGGATTGCTGCTCTTCCTCACTGAGGCAGTGTTGTCGTATCTCAGACGTGGGTACGCTCCCCTCCTTTTCATCTTGATTCGACGGTTGATACTGTAGACGCTGTCAAATGTCTGGAGCCAGGCGCTCAGAGAAGGATTCCTCCACTTGGGGCGAAGGACATAGTAGCGCGGTGCCCTCGTTCTGACAGGGACGTTGTCCCGAACTTCTTCATAGTCAGATTCGTCCGATGACATGCCATCAATCCCGAGAGCACTGATCATTCTCTGGTGTTTGAGAAGACCGGGATGGAGTAAGCATGCTTCCAGACGCCGTCCGAAGAGCTTGAACAGCGCTAAGCATTCAGTCTGGGTGAGGATTTAAGCACTTACCTTGTACTTGCGAGAGTAGCGCCTCTTCGCTCGTTTCGCGCGCATTCGAGCATCCTCAGACAAGCGCCCGGCTTTTCTGGTTCGCTTCAGCGTCTTGAACATTGTAAGGACCCGATTGTGAATGTCTTGAAGCTCACTATGCGAAAGATCCAGGTGGTGGAACTCTGCGAAACTGCGGGCAAAAATGCGTGCAGACGAGACATTAAACGCGCACTTTGGATTCCCATCTATGCAGACCCGAAACTCTTCGGCTGTGCAGGATGGGATTGCGTTTCCGGTCCTTAAAGCCGCATCGTATGCGGAAGCTTGCTCCTGAGTCGCGAAAGAAGCTCCACCGTCGCCACACAAACGCGTGAGGTGTTCCCTGATCAAACGCTAAATATGAGACGTAGCCATGAGCCTAACCATTAGCCACTCGATAGAACTTCGCATTACCTGCTTTTCATTGACGTCTGGTGCTCTACGAGCAGGGAAACCGGTTAACTTTGGACCCACTCTAGTGGTGGGTGGTCGAAGGACGACTGGCACCTCGGGTCTTGGTGCCTCATCCACTCGTCCTTGCAGCGTCTGACTAACGTTAGTTGCAATCTTCTCGAAACCTTTAGACACGATTTTGACAAGAGATCGCTCGAAGCGTTCAAAGGTCCTCGAAAGCGTGTCCACGGTGACGAGGTCGTCTGGATTTTCTTCTGCGAATGATAGGTAAGTGATAGATCTAGAAGCCCAAGGAAGCTGATAACAGCACCGAGTTCGTCGTCGCCTTCATTCGCTTGATCGTCTTCCTCCTCTTCAATTACCTCCTGGCGCATTCCTGGATTGTTGGTTACGTTCTCGCCCTCTGGACCTCGATATTCCATGGCCATATCTTGCGAATCTTGCCCAAAGCGCTCCTGGACGAGAGAGCGTGCCCACTGAACAGCTCCAGAGGAGGTTGAGTTCGCTACGTCATCTTGGTCCCCCCCTGTTGGAGTCTGAGTGCGGTTCTCTTGCCTTTTCCCCTGGACTCGATCGCGGAAGGCAGCTGCTTGCCTCTCCTGAAATAGTTTCTCAGCGGAGTTCCATCTAGCGTCCCCGCCTGTGGATGACCTCGAAGTTGAAGGGAGTGACATGAAGCTTAAGGATGTGAGGTGATGCCTAGTTCGAAGCGTGGTATTTACGGCTTCATTGGTGCTAGGATAACGATGCCTAACGATAATTGGACACCAGTATTAAACTTGTACGCAGTCCGAATTTATTATCAATCAACTTGCACCCTAGTTAGGCAATCGTTTTCGTGAGATCTCACGGGCGTTTTTGACTAGGGCAACCCAGGTATCGCACTCTACGAGGGCCTCTAGGGTACGCTCGCCTACTTTGTCCCATCTGATGCGTTCAGAATGCTCCTCCCACCCCTGTGTTCGAGGATCCACGCTTGGACTCTAGAGGCTCTTCGATTGACGTGGAAGTGTGTGTGTCCCACTTGAGCTTCTGGAAGCATGAGCCACTCGCCGCAGAGGTCGGAAGAAGAAATTGAAACGCTCCATATTATCATTATGCTCCCAACCTGGACCCTCTTCAGGTCGTAGGCGGGCATCGCGGCGGAGAAAAGGCGGCTCATCGATATGTCTGCATGCGCAAATATGATCGCCACTATCAAGTCAGGGAAGTGCAATTTGGCGTAGAAGCATGCAGACACTCACCTTGCGTATGATCGCTAACCAAATTCTTCAGAAATGGGTATACCAAAAGGAGCTTTATATATACGTCGCCCAAAAATATGCTGATCGGATCGCCGGGACGATCTCACCCGAATCGGCAATACGCCACAAAGTGTCAGCTGCGACCTCCATGATTGATCGGATCATTCCAGTAGTTCATGGACCTCTTCGTCAAACACAAATGAGGCATTGGCATGAGTGCCGTAAGGTAGAATTCCGGGCGATGGCTACATGCGAAGCACGCGTACTCGTAGGTCCGCTTGGCGAAAGAAAAGGAGTGGTATTTGTAATTGTACATGCCGGTGTATCAATGGAAGGCAATTCAAAAGACCCTTGGAACTGAGGTGGACAGCTGCGTTGGGAGGGGGTTCCCGAGGTGTTGAGCCTCTGTCACTCGCGAAACGTATCTTGATGAAGAAGGATGAATATCAGATGGATTTTGGAGAGGAGTTTGCAACCTACAATCCTATTGCCAGTCTCCTGAAACCTTTATTGGCGCGTCGGGGGTTGGCGAGAAACGCGCCCTTCCTGCCCAATGAAAAAATGGCCAACTCCCCATTCCAAAGCGTCGTGGGTTTGATCTTCCCAACGAGAACATTTTGCGGCAACGACGAGTGTTGGTATCCAACGATAAGAAAGCTTCTATCGTTGATCGTCACTTTAGCTCGATGGAGCTTAATGCCTGTATTAGCTCCCGGCGCGACTGAGAATGTCGCGTACGTCGGAAAGACGTGAGGCGGTACCCCCCCAGCGTGTGTTTCCACAGTGAATGATCCGATAGTAGGAGTGATGCCATTGAGCGGATAGACCTCTGCGGTCGCAAGTTTAACCTGCGGACCCAATGTCAGCTATTGTTGTTGGCTCGAGGGGAAGCGTAAAGACGTACCATGATTGGAAGAGGCTGAACAGACACTACAATCGAGAGAGATAGCGCAATCTATTGCTCGGTGTCACCAGGGGAGTCTCAAATATATAGTGCTCCGAGTCAATGTCCCTGATCAGCCGCGTATATCACCTCGAACGAGGCGAATGTCATGCCACTATATTTGGTCGATGAATATCCATCGGAGACTTATAGTTAGGGAGACATCGATCAAACCTTCGTCGCTGAAGCCCCATAATCAGATCTAGGGTCTTCTTCCGGCGTTGGAGACCGCCGTATGTCAGATGCTGGGACATGCAACGAGGCAAGTCTAAACCCGGATGGGCGTCGGAATCAATAGGCGGCGTTACGTACGTACGCCGTAACAAAGGAACACAAGCTTTTTCAGAGTCTCCCGAGCAAGTTTTTGAGCTGTCTCTGTCCCATTCTGACCGGCACTTCACACTCACCCCACTTGTCGTCCCTTACGATTTCGATGTCGAGCATGGACCTCACTGCTGATAATTTTCAGATACTTCGTATGATATGTCGCGAAAGCGATGATACTTCCACCTTACGAGCTCTTGCACATTCCCGGAACGGCAGACTACTCGTATGTGGCTTCGACTCTGGGATAATTGAGGTACGACATACTGCCAGTTCTCTTACGCTGCAATTCATGAATCGAGGTTAAAGGTCAAAGAGGTAGAGCTTGAATACATCGCGACGACGTGCCTTTTCACAACAGGGGCCCGCGTGACGTCCATCATATTCCATCCCAACGAGCCCCGTGTGTTTCTCACTGGGTCTCAAAATGGCACCGTACACATCATCCGCCTGGGTCATCATTTCGTCAGTATCATACATTGGTCAGTCACCTAGCACATCCTGACTTTAAATCAGTCGCAGGACGCATACGATGTTATCACGGTCGAAGGATATGTGATGTCGATTTCTCTTAATGACTCAGCTACCCAGTTGGCAATCGCATACGCCACCAAAGTTGATATCGTTGCGCATCCCTTCTCCAGTGCGAATAATTTTTGATCTAGATTTCGTACCACGTTGAAGCCTTTTTTGTAGCCAAACGCGTGATTCATTCTCTTAATCTGTCGCAGACCATCCAGGCCGGCGACGCAAGGGATCTTTTTGGCATCCCTCTCTCTGTGAACTTTCTGGATGAGGAAACACTGCTAGTCTCTTTCATCCATCATTCGTCGTAAGTGTCTGGTTATTATCTATGATAACTAGAGATGCCAAACGCAGCTTTGCAGGGCGTTCCAGACGACGGCTCTGCGCGAGAGACTGTGGAGTATTGACGCAACCAGCCGCCACAGTTGGATGTAAGCTCTCATCGCTGCACCAGAACGTTTATTCATTTGCTTTAGTACCCGACCAGTTGTATCCCCGAACAAAGCGACGATGATCACCTGTAATCTCATCGGCGGCATCGATCGCTATTCGCTGCACCAACGGGAGCGCCTGCGTGGCCATGAGTACGCCTTGTTGCCTACTCAGAGGGATTATAAGAGTCGCATTTTCGGGGCGGCGTTCTTAGACGATAGGACTGTCCTCGCTGGCCACAACGAAGGCTATATTGCAATCATAGTCGATAAAGGTGTTAACGTGGTCGGCCCCGACCGTTACCGGATAAGCTATTTTAAGCTTCATTCTGCCAACGAACGTGAGTTCTTCCATGTGCTGTACAGTTACCGTACTGAATGAGGAATGGACATAGCAACATCTATAGTTGTGCGTCGAACTTCCGTTCCTTGCTCCGAGATCTTCCTTTGACCTGCGCCCGTCTCAGATTACTGGCGTGGTACAAGGGAAACCCGTTGTTTTTGCTGTTGGGGGACAGGGCCCTAACTCTCAAATCTTCATGATTGAAGTTCTCTATCCCCGTCCCCCAACCACGCGCGAGGCCTTGTATCCCGTGGTTGAGTCGGGAGAAAAATCCGAGGTGGAAGCTCTCCGTGATTTGGGCAAGAAATTGACGGGAGACATAGAAAAATTGGTTAGTAAGAA
Source organism: Agrocybe chaxingu (assembly GCA_027627235.1). Lineage (NCBI taxonomy): Eukaryota > Fungi > Basidiomycota > Agaricomycetes > Agaricales > Agrocybaceae > Agrocybe > Agrocybe chaxingu. Next base: position 8,276 of record JANKHO010000646.1, on the reverse strand, counting down.
AGCTTCCCCCTCTTCCGAGGACGAGAAACCAGTCCGAGGGCCCGCGAAAAGCAAGGTATGTTTCGGAATTTGAAATGTTCGCCATCGATACTATCTCACACCTACAGGGAAAAGAGGAGGAAGAGGAAGAGGAGTCTGGAAATCTCCGCGCACCTTTGGCGACTCCCAATTTCAACGCCTTGACCCTGGCATTCCTTGGGGGAGCAGCATTGCTTTTCGGCTACTATCGCCTCAGTGTTGAATTGCAGGGCTTGTTGCAAAGCGGCATCGACCAGTCGAACGCAATCCGGGATGCATCTGAGGCTATGCGAGAAATAGCGGGCTCCCTTCGCAAAGACTCGAAGGCTGTTCAGGATTTATTGAACAAGGTGGCAGAAGGTACCCCAGCATCTCATCCGCAGGTGTTCCAAGGTCACATAGCGGATGTCCCGGACACAGAGTCGTTGGATACGGGCCTCGACTAATAAACTCTTTCATGTAGGAACGTTATCATAACATCATTACGTTTTGATCACAAGGTATACTAAGTTAGAGCATTGACAACCGTGAGACTGTGACTTACGCACCGAGGTGTCACAATTCACTCGGTTCGTCATCGTTTGACCACAGGATACAATGTCAAAGGCCAGCCTCCGATCGCAAATAGCAACCTCTGCCCTTTTAAGAGAGCTCAGCTGGAATACTGATGCACCTTTGAGCTCTGAAGATCTTGCCCATCGTCTGCGAGAGACACCTTTTCTCCAGGTGTGTGAATTCTCCTTCAAGCTCTCAATGGCTAACGGCAATCAAGTTCGCCCTTGCATTAGACGAGTTTGAAACAACGTCTATACTTCAAGATCAGCATACATTTTTTCGGAAGGAGCTTCGAGTTGGCCAAGCCGTGACTAATAGGCTCACAGCCCTCGACGAAGAGCCCCTTACTTCGAACTATGCCGATATCTGCCGGTTGGCTGTCAATCTGCTCAATTATAAGCTTATCGACATATTCATATCTGTAAATGAAAGACTCTATCAACGCATATACGACGAGAGAGTAGGGGTGCCGTCGGTCCGCCTAGGCAAGCCCCCGATGAAGCAGTTGAAGCGACTGGTACCCCCGATCATCCTTGTGGACCAAATGCCTATATCTAATGCTTAGTCGATAGGGATACGATCAATTGGTACCAAGCTGGAAAGATGCAATGGACGCTAGCATTCAGTGCCTCACCCAATTTCAAGACAAGAACCGCCACCTCAAAAGCACGCATACAAATGGTTCTGGGGAGTTGATTCTGAATCTCTTCTTGACTGCAAACTACTATACGACAAACGTGAAGGCGATGAAGATTCTGAAAAATTTGTCAATGGCAGCTTTCCATATTGCATACCTGTTAGAGGTAGAGACCACTTGCTGATCCTGCTCTGAATTCGATAAGCATGCTCACACACCACGTACTAGGGGAATCTCGATCTACCAGATGAATTCGAGGACCTAATCAAGTTCTTGGACAGGTAGCTGAAATTAGTATTGTCCATTGGTTACGGCTTACTGATGGACTTCAGCGCTACCCAGGATTCTCGTCTCAACATAGGCGACATCAACATAGAGATGCAGAATACGCGCAAATTGCGACTGCCACTGCAAGTTTCGCTTTCTATATCAGTATTGTACCTCCTGATGGACGTTGACCTGACCCGGCGAGAGATAGATCGAGAAAGCTTACTAAAGGTACGAGTTCCCCGTCAATCCCTACTTTTTGTCTGACTCCGTATGAGACTTTGGCGTGGCTCGACAGCTCTGGGAAACCGGAGTCCCTTTGGTCGGTGGAGAGGATTCTGTGGACGTTTCTACTGCAAGTCGCCACTGGCCAGGGTGAATTCTTCTCCCTCCTTGACCAAGCATTGTCGTCACTTCAGTGTGTAAGCATGAGCAACTCCACGCCGGACGACTTTATTTGGTTTGATAGTCAATGTGAGCATCCGCAATTCAAGCATTTGTGAGGATCTACTAACTCTCTTGCAAACATAGGGGCCGCTTCAAACGTCTCGATCGCGAATTGTTCCACTTCCGAAGATTCGCTGACGCAATTGACAGCAGAACCAAGTGCTACTTCCGCAAATCATCACATTGAGGTTTTCCCATCACAGTTGGCCTCGCGAAACATCGATGACGATGGGGGGATGAGCGAATCTCACCCGCTTCCTGATCCAGAGTCACCTACCATGGAAAATCCTGCGATTACATCTCACCTCTCCCAACCTTCGGAAGCCCAAAACCTCGTCATTCCTGATGGGTTGAATGTTAATGATGCCCCCACTTCCACCCCCTCTAGATCTCGCGATCGTAGTCCGAAAAAGAAGCCAACCATCGAGCCCTCTGATCGTCAGACAAGATCTTCTACAAAGTCCCTTCCACTACCCCCAGCCGGAGAATCTAATTATAAGCTCATTAAACTCCCCAAGAAATCTACTGGAAAAAATAAGGCAACTAATCTGCCATGTCATCGAGTTAGGGGGAGTGCTCCGAAGCGTCCAAGTCGCGACGCCATGACTCATCATGTCATCGACCTTACTCAAGATTTGGAAACAGTGAGGTTTCTCCCTTTCCGCAAAGTAACGAATCTTTTCTGACATTGTGATCTCTCGCTTTAGGAGCAACCACCTGAAACAACCAATCTAGAGACACATCATGCTGAGAAGGTAAAGCACAGGGATTTTTGAAACACCTTCTCGCTAATGCCAATGTACCAATCCAGGTGACAGGGGCCCGCACCGTTGAACTTCATGGCGTGTCTGATCGGCTGACATTGATCCCAAAATTTCATGTAAGCCTCTGAGCTACCCGTAAGGCAGAGCCGCTCGAACTAATCAACATCAACATTGGCATCCTCAAACAGTTCGAGAAAGACGTTGAGAGATTTTATCGGCTAGTGGACTGTGTCGAATCGATGCATTTGAACCGCCAGCCGTTATTCGTTTCCAGTCTGGACGACTCGGTCATTAGGGTTTTGTCCCAAGAGCAGTTTGACGCCAAAAACACTGACGAGATTCAAGCGATCTTTAGATTGCAGAATATCGTCGTTTACGATAAACCTCCCATGTTTGGAGGGTCATTTGACAGGAACGCCCTTTTGGAACTTGTCCGAGAAGACCAACTATTGTCTGTCAACGGTATGTGAAGAGTTCCTCCACTTGACCGCGTTTAATCCTGTATCAGACCTCTCTATCCAGGTTCGCGACGGGGATCTTACTTCACGGCTACGCAGTGCAACTCTAGACGACATTCTCTTGAACGTCGAGGAAGACGCTAAAGCCCTCAATGCGCTAGATATACCCATGGAAGATAGCGTTCGCCCTCCCGCTTCACTCTCGAGCGACCTTTGGGCCTGGAAGCACACAGTAGGACTGAAACTTTGCAAGAAGACGGATCGGTTCCCAAGCTCGGCCATGCGCTGGGCTTTGATCTCGACATGTGGCGCGTACAGCCCATGGCACATCGACACCGACGGATTGTGCACCATGATATCCGTCCAGTCTGGATGCAAATGGTGGATAATTGCAAGACCAAAAAAAAGGTCAAAGTGATCTGGCCTTCTCAAGTATCGAACTCTTCCTGAAAGACTTCGACGTTGAAGCAATAAACGACGATCGATGGGACATGGAGGCAATATTGTTGACCCCAGGCACCAAATTGTACGTCCAGAAATTCCTTCCGCACCGGTCAGGGTTGGTGATGTCGCGACCCTCAGGTTCATGAGGCCGAATACGCCCCACTTTGTCTTCACGCCTAGCTCTTCCATTTGCCACGGAGCCCACTTCTATGCGACTTCCACTATCCGGGAAACTTGCTTCGGTATTATTCATTCTTTTGTCGCCAGCAGGTACATATCCAACACAGAACACGAGCGTGAATCAAGAGAACTCCTCCGCCGCCTAGTGACGTATTACCAGAGCGTCTACACGAATACGAAATATCCAAGTGCGCTCCTTCTCTCCTTCTAACCGTTAACACGTCTCATAGATCATAATCTCAGATTGCATGACGACCCATGCCATTGACTTGACAACTTTCGCAGGCTGCATCGACTTTTTCGCGCTGTACAATGTCATGGAATTGGCCAATGTATTGTATAGCAAGACTTATACCGGCCAAGGGATATCCTTGCGAGAGCACCTCGACTTCGTGGAGGCTCGCCGGATTTGCCATGCCATCTTGGCATGGTATGACCCACGATTCAACTTACAACCTATTCAGGCCGGCGCCAGTTCACAAGCAACGTCAATTCAGGAAGCTCACAACTTCTTCCTTCATGGGCAGCTTCAAGCATTGGTCCGATATCAGACAGCTATCGAAGCTGAAGAACAATCGGCTGGCGTATATAGGGACGCGCAGGACTTCTCTCTGGACGCCCTTCTTCGACAGATAGCACACACCTTTTCCAACTCAAGTGAACTTCTTTCGAAACTACCAACTCCCGAAGGCTTCCGAGATGCGCAGGGTCACTTCGAGACACACGCTGGGTGGCCACAGACCCTTATCTTTTCTGTGAGGGAATGCGATCCTTCTACCGTTATCCAAAGTAAGCGGCGATATGACTGGGACACTTGTCGCGATTCTGACATTTTTTCCACACATGGTTCAGCCTGCATAGCTCCTTCTGATGGAAAAACTCTGGGAGATACTAGGTTCGAGGCTGCTTTAGCTGGAAGTTTCGACACGGAGGATGAGCCTATACAGCCTCAAGCCGCGAGCGTGAGGGCAAAGCTATCGACACTTCCATCTCAGCAAGACACTGTCCATACTAGAAAAGGGTCATATCGCACAATTTCTATTTCGAATACACCTCGCCCGACGAAGAGGGTAAAGTATGGCTCTTGATCCTGCCTTCACGTCGTCTATACGTCAGTAGCTAGTATTTTAAACTCCGCCGCGAATATATCGCATTCACGCAAAGTTCATGATCGTGCTCTCGTACCAAGCTCCAAGGCTTGTCCTTACCACACATGAGAGACAGTAGCCGCAACGGACGCCAACTCGTCAGCACGATTAATGCCGTCAAGCTACCCAAAAGCGATCGCCTTCCATTCCGCTTCCCTCTTCCGGGGTTCGATGATGAGGACGATGTACGTTACGCTTCAATACAAGCCACACCTCGCTATTCTCTAAACGGTGCTCTTTATTAAGTTCCTGCAGCCTGACATTGCATCCAGACTGGAATTCCTGACCGCAGAGGAAGATATTTTGTGCCGGAACTTCAACGAAGGCGTGCACTTATCATCCTCGTCGCCATTGAAAGCTACAGACACTCTCCGACAGGATGTTCCGGGTTCTTCCACGCCGTTCGTCCTTTTTACTCCTTTGAACTTGATTAACCTATGATCCGTCTTCAGTGCCATAGATCATGACTCAAGGTGAGTGCATTTGACAAGACAAATACTTGTCCGAGCTCACTACATCTATATGCCCATCTCCAGGCCTCCCCCGAATGATGACCCTCCCCAAAATCTCCGGCAGAGTACCCGGATTTCCCTGCAGATGCTTTTAAGAAGCGTCGTAGACATTCCTTTGTCCGAGCAGGGACTAGAAATCTTGACCGATCTCCTTGCTATCTGCAAGTCGCACAAGGAGATCGAGGCAACGTTGGCACAGCAGCAACTCAAATTGCCACTAAGCGTTATTGTCACGAGAACTGGTGAAATAATTGGACTGCCTTCGGCAAGATCTAACGTCGACAAGGCTGCGGGAGACCCCAGTCGGTAAGTAGATCACTTCCTGCTCGTTCGGTAAATTTTAAGGCAAACTCTCAGGAATATTCGTCGATCCTCCATTGACGAAGCAAGCAAGCTCGCTCCTCACGACAAGGGCGTTCGAACCGTGGCTCTGAAGAAGTAAGTTGGCCGCATTTCACTTTATCGGCCCTTTGTCCTCCTTGACGCTTCATGTCTCCCATAGAATGATGGGTTCCCGTGCACCATCTGAGGCGTTGGATTCCAAGTATGTGGCACCCTTAGACATACCCCCTGGTCTTCAGTTACAGGGTGTGCACAGGATGGCCGGGAGAACTGCATCGCCTCCTGCTGACCCTGAGGTTGATCCTCTGGAAGCGGATACTTCTGGTGATAATATTGACCACCGACGCAATGAGGGGCTCCACGGGCTGGTGGAAGTGTCGAATTCGTCGCATGCGGCTCCGATATACCTTCCCTCGGCGCCATTCGGAGAGTCTCTTGAAGAAGGTTAACGTTTTCGTTATTTTAGCCTCGTGGATGGCTCTGATGAACCTTCAGGACCCTCTGAATCTACCCCGTCGAGTAGAGGCACTCGCAATGTTGGTGTTATCAACAATCAGTCGGCGGGCGTCGCCGAGGGAGGTAGGTGCTATTATTATAATATTTCCTGGTCGATCGTATGACGAAGCTTGAAACGTAGGAACTTGGCAGTCCTCTATAAGTGCTAACACTAGTTCCGCGATACCACCCAACACCAGAGATTCGGAAGCTATAGGCAGAAAACACAGCTTTGAGGACGTCAATGATGATAGGTGAGCCCAGGGCATCCAATCCACTAGTAATCCTAGACATTCAAATCATCTTAGCGGAGGAGTAACGAAACCTAGCGGCCCACATGCGCAGGTTGTTGAAAGCGGCAAATTCTCACGAGGAAAGTATAAATTTTGGTGGACCATGTCAAACGATGGGCACGAGATCGAGAAGCCGAACCTACTCGACACTGTTCCCGGCCATGTCCATCTGCACCTCGACAACTCCCGAAAAGTCATGCAAGCCTTTGTTTTAGATAACCAAGACCCTCCGCAGTGGCAAGATATTAGCGATAGCTATCAACACCCTGATCACGCGGCAGCCCATGAAGGACCCCGCACGCAGCATCCAGTCCATAAGGAATACCTTCTTCGCCCAAAGGCGAAGGGCGAACCCTTTTGGGTCTTGGAAAGAACATTCCTCAAGGAGTTGGAAAGCCGAAGAAATCCAGCACTTCCCGCTACTAGAACCCAAGGATTGGCTACAAGAAGGACACAGGTAATTTAGCACATGGTCAGGGGGCTTTATGGTTGTCTTCTGTAACGAGAATCTTAGTTTCATTTCGTGCGTACGGCTAATCGTCCTGGAATCTGAGATCTGGGGTGCAAGATCTGGACACAGTTGGCGAAGTCAAATTTCGCTCGTATTCTGGCCCAGCTGGGTCTATCAGATAACCAGCTCCTTTTTTCGGGAGGAAATTGCTATAAACGCTTTAATGACATCGGCAAGACGGTCCGGAATGAAGTTCGCAAAAGGTACATACAACACAAGGCGCACGAATCCCAACCTCCCCCCGCACCCCAAGCCATGTCAAACTCTGGGTCCGAAACTCGAGATGATTGTCATCGACTCCAGTTGATATCTTTGCCGTCCTCTGAGAGGCGGCCTTTCCAATCGCGAGGCGCAGACTCGGTTTGTTCAATCCGCGCTGTTTCCTTCGCTCGAAATGACGCAAGCTTGCTCGTAGATATTTGAACAAGACTTTTCTTCTGAGCGCGGACGGGAGATACTATCTGGTTGTAAAGTTCGAAGGAGGCATGTGTTTCTTACCTCTACGGCCCTCCCAGCTAATTTGTGGACCTATGACTAGTTTCCTGAGCCCCATGCACGTTTCCTTTGCTTCACAGGATACAGGGCCGAGGAGCTCCTCTCACGGCGGACCGCTCTACTCTCCAGCTCATGTGTCTTCCATTTCCCAGTAGGTGGCCCACTTTGGAAGTTCGACTTCGTCTCATGGCAACGATTTCGCCTCTAAGAAGGAATCGGCGTCGTGAACCTTCCCCATCGCCTGGTGGAGATTCTTTCATTGATGATAGCTCGGAGGAAGATGCGACCCCAGCATCGTCGACTCAGATTCAGAAGCCAAGCTTTCCCGTGGGACCAGCAGCTCCCGCCCCAACGCCATCCGTCGGCCTTCCCACAAATCCAGCACCTCCCATCACGGCACCGAATACTAGCCTCGTGCCTGCAAAACCAGTGGGACCCGTCACGCCAGATACGCGGGGTACAGAGGTGCGGAATAGTCCTCTTAAGTCGTCTCCATGCTTTGACCGTCGATTGGTAGCCCATAACCCCCCCTCAGAGCGTACAATTGCCCATTCCGCTGGTGCGGCAACAACCCAGGTCGGTCAAGATGAATCGCTCTACAAGCAGGTACTTGTAGTTGTGTTCTAAGATTCAATCTTCTGACTCCTCTTAGGATCCGCAGTCTGCGGATCTCGTCTTCACCGGTTCCGAAAATGCCTGGCTATTTCTCT
>JANKHO010000645.1:0-18015 GCA_027627235.1 Agrocybe chaxingu | reverse complement strand
TGGTGGGGACAAAACGAATGGGCAGACACAGGAAAAGTGGGAACGCCTCTATACCCGGGATGTATGTATGGCATGGAGGAAACACGGAATCAAAGGGGGCTAGTGTATTTGGTTTTGGAATCGGGTGGTTTGGGCGTGGTGAGGGTCGATGAAAATGCAGGCCTCTCGAAACAGCGCGAACATTTTGAAGAGGGTAGGTTGGGGATCTGAGCTGCGAGATCTGAGCTGCGGGGACATATGCGAAGATGAGAGAGAGGAGACGTATGATGACGAGAGGCGAGAGACGCGACGACCTATTACTGTCTGTCTCCTACGTCCTTGTTGAAAGGGGAATGAATGGCCATGCATCATGGATGGGAATCAAACAAAATCGGCCTGCTGCGTCGAACAACACCAACGTCGTTGCTCAGGCGAGAGGGACGTACAGAAATTTATTCACTGAAGAGACTCAGAAAGGGGGGGGACGATATATATCGATGTCGACCTCTACGCACGAGCCCGAGGGCGGGCGTGTGACTCGGGGATCGGAGAAGAATAGCAGCAACAGAGCATCAAGTTGACGGTGCAGATTGAGAGTTTGATAATTAATAAAATACTTATGTAAATCAGACTCTGCCAAAGGTGCAGACGACCTAGCTGAGAACATCCTGGGACTGAGTTCCAGATTTAGGAATGGTGCACAGTTCAAGGAAATCACACCAGATGTTGTGTGTAGCAGCAGGATGTGGCAAGTCAGAATGGATGCCAAAATGGGCATAAATTACCAAATTTGCAAAGGCAGGGGTTATTGCAGCCCCATTGAGCACCCATTTCCTCGACCGTCAAGTAAGCCAAAGAGGATGATGTATTAATTAATACTATAGTTCATATTATCAAGAAAGCCATAGAGAAATGTGCCAGGAACGGTTGAATACTCCAGCTCACCGTCTGCAACAGAGAGCAGAGACACCACGGAACCGTGATCAAAGAGGGATAGCGCAGCTGATGCGGACATGTACTGTTCATAATTAATGAATGTTTACTATCGGGAGAGGCGGCCTCAAACCGCCTCGACTTGCAGGTTCTTGGCGGGGTAAGGCCCCATGGCGATCGATGGTATGTGATAGACGCTCGCCCGGCTACCGATACTCCCGGAAAATCGGTGATCGGTGTTCGGACTATCTCCGTGTATCACCATCATTACTTCTAATGATTACTCAGGTGTGTCGTGAACAATTCACTGCACTTGTATCTAAGAAAAGATTTTTTTTAAAAAAGCTTCCCCCGCTCCATGCGTGCATGACCAAAATATTAGAATATTCTTGAGAACCACAGCTAGTGGAAAAAATGAGATCGCTGGTCTCGAGCCCCTTCTCGAGTAGCAATGATGATAACATACCCTCACCGACGCTGAGGAAGAGAGGGAAAGTGAATGGGAGCCGCTTGTTGACGTGTGCAATCCATTGCCACACCTCCCTTCCCGGCACATCGACTTCGAGCCCATAGACGGCGAGCACCTTGCATGCCCAGAGTGCGCGCTGTTCTTCCGTGCTCGCCACCAAGGCACAAGAGAGCGGAAGCTCGATAAGGTGGCGCACTTGGGCATCGAGCGTCCTGTCAAATATCGAGGGATCATTGGCAATGGCAGCATTGATGAAGGCACGCGTTTCCGGTATGCTGAGTGCAATCTGGAACGCGATGGTGGGGATGATGTGGTATAGGACGGTGTCGGTCTCTTTGATATTGGGAGGAGGAAGATGCCCCCCAAGAGACGGCTGTGCTCTTCGAGGCCTTCCGCCACGCGTTGGGCGATCTGTGTACGATGGCAGCCTGGTGGGCCGAAGAGAACAACGGCGCTGAGTTTCGAGTTGGACTTGAGCGCCCTGCCATGCTCTAACAGCTGGCTGAGGAGTCTGGTGATCTGGGCCTCATCTCCCTCCGTGGGCAGGAGAGTGTTGCAGTCCGTGCAGGTTCTAGGGCTTGCTGAGTTTCCTCGCTCGCGGAAGTTGTGTAACAAACCAGGCTCGACGTGGGCGTACAGGGCACGGATTCCTGGAACGGACGAATTGTTCAGGATCGCATCGAGTGCCTTGGAGAGTGCTGCCCGTACCTAGACCAGTACGCACCCTATTGTGAACAATGTTCTGGATTACATTTGAGTTCTCAATAGTGATATTTTCTGAGCCAGAGAGGAATGTGCTTGTGGCTACTGATGCCATTTCCGCGAATGCCTGTTTAGAGAACACAACGAGAGGAGCTCTGAGGCCTTGGAGAGATGGTGGAGGGATGCTAGAGCTAGAGAGACATCCCAGCCAGCCAACAAGAGCCCCACAGCCTCGAGGCTGTGGTATCTATATCCTCGTAGTCGGTTTTACAGCGCGCACTGCACAAGTGACATAACATGAAGTGAGTCGAATTGTTCAACGTGTGCGTTTTATACACTTGACCGGGCCCGTAACATAACGCACAAAGCCGATTCGGGCCCTGGAAGGGACTCATCATGTAGACGACGCTATTGCTTTCAACGCCTTCGTCGGGAAACAACACGAGGTCAGCGACGAGCGTCAAAAGGTAGTTGCAAAGGAACAAATTACACCCCAGTTCCTAGCTCTCATTTATCATTCCCAGACTCGCGACCTTTATCGAAATAGTTGTACTTACTTGCATACGCGTTTGCGTTTGGGTCCGAGTGCGCATGTGTCGTCCGGACTCCGTTGGACGCGAGACTGCCCACGTGTGCATCAGATAAACGCCGTTGGCGCCGCTGACAGGCGTAAAGACGTTCAAAATGAATTTATTTGAAGTCTGCGAGGGACAGGGAGGAGTGAGGTTGTCGGTTCGTATTCGGGCCGGTGCTAGAGGGGGCTAAACCGAAGACGGCGCGGACGCTGGGAGGGTTGCTTGCTCGGACTGTGTGTAGCTCTTCCTAAATTCTGACGCAGCTTTGGTGTACTGGGTGCTCTTGGACGGTTCAGAGGCATTGAAGGGGTGGCGGCGTTGGCGATAGATGTACGGGTAGAGTCGGAGTCTTCGGAAGGGGAGGAGGAGGAGACCGAGCTCATGATCGAGCTCGTCGGCTTCCTTGTTTTCTTCACCCTCTTGGACCTCCATTCCGTCCAGCGTCCCCGAGTCGACACCCATCTCCACCTTCCTCGGCCCTCTCTTTGTCCTTCGCAGTAACCTTGAGCTCTCCATCCGTCAACTCCGTTCACACTGCCCAAGTTGTCCAAAGATCCCAAGGCAAGACCACACCAAGGCTTCGCACAGAGCTCGCGTTTCTCGGGCTGGAGGAGCCAGGTCCTCTCCCTCTCGGCCGTTCTTCGTGCGATCTCCTGTCGTGTCCGGACGGCCTGTTCGTCTTCCTTGCCAAGGACGATGTCAGGAGGTGAGAAATTCCGGGCGGCGTGTGTGAACGGCGTCCACGAGGTCTACAACCACGCCTTGCGCACCAGGGCTTGCGGTTCGAATGCCTACGTCTGGGGCGGGTAAGAATGGGTAGGTGGGACGGAAGAAGGGGCGCTAGCGACTGTGGTAGAGGTAGGGTGCGGTGGAGGGACGGCATATGAGGCGGATCGCGATGGAGCGAGTGGTTTGGCTTTGGAGGAGCGTTGGGCCTGCACATGCGCGTTCGGAGAAGCTGGTTGAGGAGGATATGGTGTTTGGGCTGGTCGTGGTAACGCCAGATGGAGAGGGACGAAGAGGACGGGAAAGAGGTAGGAGGAAATTGAGGCGTAAGCATCCACAAATCAAAGGAAGGAAGAATAGTACCAACAGGTCCGCGTCCACTGAACGCAGTCCACTCGAAATTCCTCAAACTTATCCTCGGGGAGCTCGCGCAGGCGAAAGGGTTTACATACCAGCTAGACATGCGCAATATAAAAGTCAAAACCTCTCCTTCAAAAGTAAAGGATTAGAGACGCACCTCCATACCATAACCTAACACCGGACTTCTTGAGCTTTTCGAAGTACTTCGAGGTTCGCGGCCTGGTCAGGTGTGTGCCAGCCAGCCATCGTGCACGAGATTTTCTGCCACCTAGAAAGCTTGAAAATGAGGGGAAATGTCAATGACGAACGTACTTGCGGCGTGAAAGGGGCGAATGAAACAAAAGAACAGAGAAAGCGAAGAAGTCAGAAACGATCGACGAATCTGTTCAGACCAAACAGACAGCAAGGCCCAAACCAGATAAAATGAACAACAAGCAACGGACTGAATCGACGAGATGCCCACAAGGGCGAAGGAGAAACGAGGGGATTTTTTTGAAGGGTGTAGAAACGAAGAAGCGAGCAATGAGCACCGGAATTATGTTCCGAGGAAGTCCAAAGGATGAAAAGGAAAAAAAAATCCCCTCCAAAATCGTCGTGAAAAACCGTCTACAACCAAAAACAAGAAATAGCAACAAAGACCTACCCCAATCTCTTCCCCTTCCGATATCGCCCTTGGATGGAAGGGAAGGCGGAGTCAGCCGAGTCTAAGGAAGAGGTTGGTCGAGGTGGTCTTGTTGCTCGTCAGCCTCGTCTTCCCTTGGTCCAAGCGCACACTGCCGTATTATCCGACCCCGAACTTCTTGAGTTTCTCAAAATACTTCTGTACCCTGCTCGCAACCTGGCGAGGCGTGCGTCGGCCATCCATAGCGTGCGAGATCTTCTGCCACCTGATGTAACGAAAACGGAGAGATTAGCAAGCAGAAAAGAAAGAAGGAAGGTGATGAAGGGAAGGAAGATTTTATCGAACGAACGTATTTGCGCCGCGATGATGTTCATGGCAAAAAGAGAAAAGAAGGCGATGTGACGAGCAGATATAACTGAAAGGAGCAAAAACACGGACTCTCAGAGATGTGGCACTCAAAGTAGCGTGTGCGAGAAACGAAGCAATGAACGAGCGAGCAGCCCAGACCACATGAAACGAAACCAAAACAATTGACGGCTAGGAACACCGAACAAGATCAAAAGCGAAGGAGAAGTTATGAGGAGAGATGAACGAACGGGAACTATCAAAAGGCCACCAAAAGAAGTCCAACGACGAAGAATGGACGAAAAACGAAAGGTGAATCCCAACCACAAGAAACAGAACGAGGGATGGAACGATCGGCGACTGGGAATGACCAGTTGATAAGGAAAAGTATCTAGCAGAGAAGGAGGAAGAACGGGCGAGGAACGAAGACAACAACGAACGGTTGCAAAGAATACCCATGTTCCAGAAAACGAGAAAAAGAAAGAAAGAAAGGAAAGAAAAATGCTCTCTCAAAAAGCGTCCAAAAAAAGCCAAAACCAAGACAAAAAAATAATAGTGCCCACCTAAACTTCTCCCCGTCAGGTATTGCCTCCAGCAGCTGTTCGAGCAGGTTCTGCTCCTCCATCGACCATGCCTGCTTGTATGTCTCCGGTTTTGGTTTAGGCTTGTGTTCTTTTAGAGCTTTGGATTTGCGTCCTCTTCCCGCACTCGGAGTGTTCTTCTCGTACTTGATCCTCTTCCAGGGTTCGACATTGGGTGCCAGTGTCGAATCCGAGTCAACGTCCGACGAGGAGTCGCGTTCGTCCTCTTCGTTGTCTTTGTCTTCGTCCTCCTCCATTCCATGCAGCGTACCAGCATCCACGTCCACGTCCATCTCCTCCTCGATCCTCTCTTCCTCTTTCGCAGACCCATTAACCCTCAACACGACCCGACCCCTCTTCCTTGGCCTCTCATCTTCTGCCCGCTCTTCGAGCTCTCGAACCTTCCGCGTCGGCTTCCTGACCCTCTTCCTGCGCCAATCGTCCTCAGATGACGACGGCGATAACGAAGGAGGCAGCGGAAGCGGCAGGTGGTGCGGAAGTGTCTTGCCCGGTCCAATCTCCTTGATCGCCCCGTCCTCTGCACCATCCACATACACAACCGAGCCTGCTTTGAAGGAGTCGTCGTCGAAGGTGACGTCCACTTCCCCACTCTCGTCCTCCCCGTCCTGGCGTACCCACACGCCCTCCTCTCCCAGTCCTTGCGCTCTCGCCTTCGCCTGTGCCCGTGGTCCGCCTCCCACACCCAGTGTCCGTGTCCCTCCGCATAGAGAGAGTCCACACCCAGGCTTCGCGCGGAGTTTCCGTTCTTTGAGCAGTCTGATCTTCTCCCTCTCCGCCAAACGTTTGGCGTTCTCCTTTCGCGCTTGGAGGCACTCTTCGTCTTCCTCATCAAGGACGGGGTCAGGCCCGAGGGAGGCGAGAAACTCAGAGCACCGTACGAGGACGGGGTCGACGAGGTCTATGCGTGCTTTGCGCACGAGGGATTGGAGCTCGGAGATCTGGGGCGAGGAAGGTGGTGGGACGGCACGCGCGGCAAGGGCAGCCATGCCCCGTGTTGTGAAGTTTTGGAGGGGTGCTGGATCTGTGTTCAGGACGACATGGAGGTTTGTGTGTAGAACGAAGTCGAGAGGTACGAGGATGAAAAGCATAAGCGTGCAGAAAGTAGACGAAAGGAATGAAATCACGTACCACATCCCGCAAACGCACCCCACTCGAAACCCTGCGGCATCTTCCCAATTCGATACTCGGCCTGCTCGCTCAGGCGGAAAGCATTATCCGTCAACTGTACGCACCCGATTAAAATTAGAATCTCGCGGCTAGACAGTTGAAATTCGGCAACGTACCTCAATACTGAGATTTTCAATCACTTCCTTCGGTCGATCCTTCAAGGATGCCTGCAGAACTTGCAATCGTGTAATATCCGCCTTTTGGCGTTCGAGAAGTGCAAGTTGCGTGGCGATGAAGGCGTTGAGGGCCTGCATGCTGCACGCGGCGTTCAGCTCATCGTTTTGGGTTCGTTGTGGAAAGAGGAGGAGTCGAAAGCTTCTGAAGATACTTACGTCTGTGCGCGCCTCTTCGCATCTGTATCATCGATCGTGTTGGCGCCGTTAGCGGATCCGCTCATAGACTGAAGGCTCTGGCGGTATCACTTTCGTTCTTGTTCGCGATGTTCCTCGAGGGAGGTTTACAAGTGGTTTTGCGTCAATAGAAAGGAGTCTGCGCGGGATCGAAGAGGAGAAACGGTAATACAGGACAAGTACATCGATTGACATGGACAGAGGCAAGAGGGTGACGTCGAAAGCAGGATGTCATATTTTTTCGTCGGATCAGGCTTTGCCGCAATGCCGAGAGTGATGGATGCGGCTGGGGCAGACTTCGCCATTTGGCATCCGATGTTTGTACGCTGTTTACATACCTACCTCTGGCAGTTCCACGGCCCGCTTCTGCGCTCTACTGCAGGCGTCGCGCTGAAGGTAAGCGTATGCCACAGGAGCGATGACGTCTTGTGACTCGACCCAAAGCAGGGTGCTTTAGCTTGACGGCCCATGGCTATGGGACATTGTGCGCGGTCGAGGAAATACAATGTCGATAAGTCATACACCTGCCTGCTGAGAACTCGATTTTGATCGTCTTTTGCAGCGGTGCTGGTTGTTGATAGCCCCACGACCTAATAGATTTCGCTTGTCAGCGTTCGAGCTCGCTAGCCCGACAACACGCCCCGAGCCGCCTGCCGCGTTTTGTGCAGTGTGGTGGTCGCTCGTGGTTGCTCTGGATGGGCGAGGAAGAAAGGAAGGCAACTGCAGCTCCTTGGTTTATCGTAAACTCAAAATCCTCCCTTTCAGGTGAAAAGGGTGGTTCAGATTTCTTATTTTTACACCACTCTAACCCACTTCATGTCAGATTTCCGGAAATCCTCAAGTTGCGCCACAAGTTTCGATAGCACCTCCGTAACTTCTTAAGGTGTGCATTGTATTCCTATTCGGCACTGATGGATACACTATTAACGGCCTTGTAAGTCCACCAGTGGTCTGTCTCGGCCCCTCTTCTTCCCATTCGAGGATAACGAACCCTATTTGGATCCAGGACTGAAACTCTGCCGACAAGTTTCGTCATCTACACCCGGTTGCAAGTACTTGATGCATACAAGCTTCAGGCCCAGGAATCATGCTCATTCAAATGACTAGATCAGTAGACATCACCAGCAACCTTGTTCTTACCCCGAACTCCCCAGTCTCCACCGACTATCGTCTCGTGCATTCGCAGATCTCCGTCCTCCCATTTAAACGCATGTTAACGCCGACAGGAAGTGCTCTTTATACGGGACCGCTGGCTGTCTATTGCCATCGACGCCCACTCTCTGTTGCAATCAAGTTGATTCAAGTACTTCTAGTTGGGCAGGCCAGCGTTTGATGATCTACTTATTCCGCCTCAGACGCTCGGCCAAACTCGAGCTCAGACCGCATCCGCCACCGTCTTCTATTCGCATGACCTCTCCCAGCGCAGTCGGCACGTTTCATCGTCCAACAAAGCCTATCACTCTAGGTTCGAGGTTCCGAACCCCATCTCGCAGCCTGCTCGCATCCGATGTCTTCGTCCTTGCAGGAAGGGACCTTGTGCACCACTGGGGACCTTGGATTCATCTTTACTCCGCACTGATGCTCAGGCGCTCGCCTGTGAACCTTGAGCTTGAGCTTGACTTCTGGGACACGAGGGGGAAGACATTTCTTGAAGGGGCGCTGCGGTTCCGAACATGCTCCTTGGTGGCCGGACTGGTGGTCGTGCTCATCTTTGCGGGCGCGGATTGTGGCCGCAGGGTATTTAGTCTGCTTGCTCAGCAGCCTGTGATCAGACTCAGACAAACCCTTTCATCTCCAGCCACTGGGTATACAAACAACCGGTTGAATTGTCGCTCAAACCCAAAAAATTCACGCTCCTCTGCGCGTTCGATGATATTAGTCGCTTTGTGTTTGTTTCAGCAAACTCTATCACTAAGGTCCCTGTCCGTTGCAACGGCTACTGTACCAGCTTCTACTGCCTTCTGAAGCTCGGATTCAGTGAACCACCGTGAAGTCTCCCTTCGATGCCCGCAAAAGGCTATAGAAAAATGGATACCGGGGGGAACAACCTTCGTCAGAAATCGGCAGCAATCAGAAGCTCAGGCAACGTTTCTGCTATGCACACACCGAGTGGGCGAGGTACCTGTACGCCACTCGCTGACAACCCAATCCCTCAAGTCCGTATGGCTGTTCATGCCCGTTCTAATGCTTCGATTTCTTGGGGAGACAGTTTCTATGACCCCAACGCGATGGTTTTAGCCTTCGTAATTCTCCGCCGCCAATGCGACAGACACCCTGTAAACTTGGGTCGAGAGCGTTTGGCATACGAGTACACCAGAACACCAAATGATGCAGTTCGGGACTTCTCCAGAATCTAAGGAGCGCTGCTTTACCCGGTGCTCCCCAATTTCGAAGGTCACACCATACAACCAACATGCAGGTCGTTTTCTAGAGCATGCTCTTTCAGATGCCCGACTTCGCCTTCTGCACGAATTCCCGATGATGCAGGTATTTCGTGGCGCGGGGTCTAGAGGCCAGATTTTCAAACGGAGCTTCCGGTGCTGGGACTGGCGATCCAGCAAAGCTTGTACAGTGCCTCGTCTATGCTCTGTTGGGCCGCTACGGATATCTGCGGCTCCACCGGATTTGACTATCACCTGCCTTCGTCCCCGTCGGCCTGAAAATTGATTCCGCCGAATTTCAGTTTCAAACGGTCGATTGTGCGAGGGCCCGTCGTGGCCCAGATCAGCGAATGTTCTGTCCTACTTTTTCTACTCACCCCTTCGCTGTCGTCTACGCATTTTTTCCGCTAGTCTGCTTCAGAACTGAACACTTGCATACTCAGCAACGCTCTGTTGGCCTCCAACACGTAGGGTTCTTATTATGTCCTCAATCGACTGGCTGACGCAGGTGAAACTTTATTTTATTTTCTACAACGATCGCCACTGACAAAATATTGCTCGGTGTGCTTGCAGGAGGGGCGATTCTCATTCCGGGCTTTGGACTCTCCGCTTCTGTAAATTTGACACTTACCATGGGGGTGCACCGTCAGATTGTTGATATCGACCTGATCGGACTATAACTCGGAAAGCCGTGTTCTTCTGCTATGATTGGCTGCATATTTCTGGCTCGCGCGACAGTGTCAGTGGTGTTAGTATCGGAGAGTAGAATGCTGTCGTCCCGGTTATCAGTCTGAAAAGCGCGGACGGCCACTTCCAGTTTTTTCAAGCTTCAATGGCCCTCCCTGATATGGTGTGTACTGATTCACTAACCGTCATCTGCCTAAGCAGTGGTGTCTTTCTCATAATTGTGACTCGGACATAATCTGACAAGTGTCGTCAATGTTGCGGGAGCGTTCATCGTTCAGTGCTCGATCTATGGCGTTCCATTTGGTTCTTTATTATCCGCGCACTATTTTTCCAATCCCGCAACTATTTCGGCCAATCCCACAACATTTTAGGCAGCTTTAGGACTCCGCAACATTTTCTCACGGATTTGCGGCCCGCAACTTTTGGTATGCATCGCCGCAACTTTTCACAGAACTCCCCCGCAACCTTTTTGCGACCTCTCAACGCACCAACATTCCGCCAGTAATATATATCGAGTCTCAACAAGGTTGATTTATATGAGCTGAAATACTTCGCGGGTGTGCTTGGCATCTTTGTCAGCGCTAGGATTTCTTGACCGTGCAAGACTTTGAGTGAACAAGCTTGCTGACAACTCGTGTATCATACAAGAGAAAGAAATAATCCTATGTACATGGCCATGATACTGACAGGGCCTCAGAAATGACGTGGATAATCCCAAGTGCTTGTCGCACTCAACAACGGGGTGCTGATCCTTCATCCTCTTCCTTCTCCCTCGCCACACCAAACCCTGCTTCTCCTGCTCACTGCACCCAGCCCTGTCATCCCCTCGATGCCATGTCCTCCCTCGTTCTTGTCCTCATCGTCATACTTGAGCTTGTCACGATCCTCTTTGTGGTGGTCGATGCTCATGGTGGAAAGGGGGACACTTTGCGCCCCTGCTAGCGATCGTCATTGTGCCATCATCATTGCACCATCTTCAACAATATCGCGCCATGGTATCATCCGAGCACCGTCATCGTCAGCTGCCCCATCGTCCCTCAGACCCTGAGACCCTCGTCATGTCGTGTCTGTGCATCAAGCCACCGAGTCACATCCATCCTCCCACCTCACGCTCATGCATCCAAGTATGCTCCCACCTTCATCCTTGCACTACACCAGGACAGGCGAGGTTTGCAGGCAGCTGCCGAGTCATCTACGGTGCGTGACTTTGCGTTTCTCGAGACCACCTGGCTTCGATCATCACGGGTAGGGTTGAGACGCGTCAAGCTGTCACGACGCGAGGAAAAAAGGCCCCGTAGCACGGGATGGGGGCAACGGACGAGATTCTTGCAGCCTGCGATGTGGCAAGGCAAAGAGCATGTGTAATGAGACAAAATAAGAGACCCGCAGCGTCACAAAACAGGGTCCCAGTTCGAGCAGTATCCTATCAAACTTGCAGTGGTCTGCATGCACGATGGTAGGATCGCCGTGACGTGGCAATATTAGAGCATGCAGCATGCTGTTGCGGAAGATAGTGAGAGGGGGCTTGCTGGGCATCCATGTTCACGACGCACCGCACAACTGCCCCTCCATCATGTAATCCATCTGTAACCCTCTCGAGGAGATAGGCACCTGCCTCGGGGGGGGTTCAGCAGCAGGACACATTGTAGTAAAATGGCTGGGTACATTTATGTACGACAAGGAAGAGGAACGATGACGAGAGGAAAGAGAACAGTGAAAAACGGAACGACGAGATGACAGCATCATTTGATACCAGTAATTGGGGTATCCTCTGCCACGGTACCTATGAGAATTTTAGTCCAGAGTGTGGGTTTATGAGAATACATCTTACCTACCGAACTTTGCGCTGAGAGTTCGCAAAAAGGTTGCGGGGAATTCCATGAAAAGTTGCGGCAGTGCGTACCGAAAGTTGCGGGCCGCAAATCCGTGAGAAAATGTTGCGGAGTCCTAAAACTGCCTAAAATGTTGCGGGATTGGCTGAAATGGTTGCGGGATTGGAAAAATAGTGCGCGGATAATAAAGAACCAGACGGAACGCCATACTCGATCGTCCTCTGCAGATACAAAACCTACAAATATACGCCCCACCTACCAACTGCAATACAAGTTTCGGCGACTTTGATCCAACGCCACATTTCTCCGTTTTAATCGACCTCTTCTGTTGGAACAGTCAAAGTGCTCGAGGGAGATCATCGGCGCCAAGGATAGTCAATGTTCAAGTCCCAGTAGATAATCTACGAAACCTGTACATGGTCGACGCTGCCCGTATGGTGACTAATAAATCTGCTTGGAACCCGCAGTCCGTGTGAGGAAAATCAAAACAAATATAGTCGGAGTCAAAGAGTCGAACAATGACCCTAAGTTCTAAGTCCTTGTCTTCAATTGCTACCGTTACCGTTACCGCGTGCCGTACACGAGTCAATCTGTGGGTTCTTTGGTCAGTGCGGTGTCGGCGTGCTGGTCGTTTCCATAAGCCTCGACGAATCGTTATTTTTTGTGTTTTCTGGAAGGCCTCCGAGACCAAGTGAGGATGGAAGATCCGGAGTTGATTATTCTTGATCCCCGCCCCATTTCTCCGTGTATTCTCCCCAGTGTAGGCTCACGGGCTGGCTTAGATATGGTCGTAAGCGATAAGCGACGAATGCCCGATTCTCGATAACTCCGCGAATGTGCTTGAGCGGACCGGAGATCTCCTGAACCTCAGAGATACCAAACTCGCTGAGTTTCAAGTTGACATCAGGGTCTCGGTGAGGCTGAAAACAGAAAAGGAACGAAGGAGCCTGGTGCGCGTCCCAGCGGAATGTCTCCAGTCGTTGAAGGGAGTATACATCGACGCTAAACATTGAATTGTCTCCGCAAGTTACACATAGTTCATTGCAGGCCTAATCGGGGTTATCTTGTATTCGTAACGCCCTTGCTCCCGGCGAAGGATAAAGTGATTCTATCCATTTCTCAGGCTCCGGTACGGAATGTAGAGGGCCCACCTGCATTTGATTTTAGTCAAGTGATGCATTTTTCTGAATTCCAATCGCCAAGGGCGTCATAAAAAGTCACATCGCACATGGATCCCAGAAATTCAGAAGACGGGTGTGGAGTCAGACTGAGGTTCGGGCATCGGATCAAGCACGCCGCACACCTCTTCCGCCGGCGATAGTGATCGTTTGGTTATTATAATCGGGCTCTAAAACTCAAATCACCGTGGGTTTCGACATACGCCTGTTTCCACCAACGCATGCCGTTAGCTGCTGTCGTAACGTCTCGGCATCACAGAAAGGCGGATACTTGTCGAGCCTTATCTAGCCGAGCACTCTGAACGGACAAAAAATGCTTAGAATCGCGAAAGACGGAGCTTAGAAAGATGGCTACAAATAGCCCTCTTCAGAAAGGACTTCAAGGCCAAACAACACATCAAAACTCTGCGAGGGCTCGGGGATGTCTAACAACCGGACGATGGGGAATGGGTCCGAACGGCGGAGATCATCAAACCCGTGGTAGTCCAATAAGATCTAGACTCGGTGTCGCCCGAACCTCTGCCTCGTGTGACGGGTGCAGCTGCCTATGGTGCACATAGTAGGGCAGGGGGGATCTGGTGGTAAGGCGCCACGTGTCTGCAGAAAATGATGATACATGAAGCGAAAATCTTAATATCTCCTTTTCTACTTATGAGCACAGTCCAACGAGCAGAATGGGGCTAGCGCGCAGTGGAATCCCCGTTTACTCTAATCTTTTTGTTTCGTCGAAGAGCTCTTGGGAGAAGGGAACCCTGCGGTGTTGCACACCCTCTCAGCTGATCAAAAGTACTGCGCGAGGTCGTGGTTTTGTATGCTGGATGTGACATGACCCATTGTCATTTCTCTCTGGTATCATCTTCAAATTCAGGCGTTCTCGAATCTTCGAAGTTCAGGCAGTGTACTTACATAATTTCGAACTCTACATGTTTCGTGATTTAATCGATGGGAGATAGGCAAGCGCCCACCATAAGACGATTTGACTCATCAGCGTGCCGTCATAGGTAAGCCCAGCGGGCGCTTAATAATAAGATAACTGATTAGATAAAGTGTTACATCCACGACATGTCACAACAGGTGATCACTGTGACCATTTGCACTGAATCGGTCACTATCTTGCTTTGGTTGTTCTCTGTCGTCGTGCACTTCCTCTTTCTCTGCTTTGTTCCCAGAGTCCATCGAATCCGCGAATTACTACATGGACAAAGAAATTATCGAGATTTCGGACGATGACGACAAGCAAGAGCAGCGCGAGGAATGGTTCGACAGAAGAGAGATCCTGGCACCGGTAGTGGGCCGCGTCGTGGATGCTCTGGGTGGTTACGAAGGGGACAGATATGTGATGGGAGACGAGGTTAATGGATGCTTGAAGGATTTGAAGAAGCTGTGGCGCAAGGACGAGACTGACGACGAACGAACTGTTGCTCGACTCTTCTGGGAGATGCGTGTGCTCCCAAACGATTTGGTCGCGATTCTCCTGGAGACCGCCGGAAAGGGATTCGTAGAGGACAAACGTGCAATTACTTGCGTGGATCTCATGACAGCCATGACATGGCCCATCGACATGGCAGAGGAATTGAAGGAACTGGACGAGGAGTTGGATAGAGGAGCCGACTACACCCAACTGCTGGAGAGTCACCTTCACTACAAGGCGGCACTATTAAAATCTGGGGTCATTCAAGCAATGTTCGGGATTATGCTGCCACCGCTGGCAAAAGGCCAGAAGGAACGAGTCGAACGTGACGGACAGGTCATCAACGTTGTTCTCCACCTTATTCGAAACCTTGCATTCATCAAGGACCTGCCAGCGAGCTCCCACCGCAGCGCCGATCAAGCAGAGTTTTCAACTCTCCAGTCGAAATTGATTCGTGCTTTGTCGGAGACCCATACCCTCGACCTGCTGCTCACCATTGCTTCCAACGCTGACAACGACCCGCTTTTCAACGGATGGAACACCCTCGTGCTTGAGATACTCTATCTTCTCTTCCGAGGAGTCCAACCGGCTTCTCTGACTGTCGATCAGGCTAAGGTACACGCGACCGTCGTTTCATATGCTTTATTAACATCTATTTTCAGCAACCTGCAGAGAATCTGCAACGTCTTCTTGCGTTGGAGGATCGGAATCGGCAAAGTATTGCCCAAAAAGCTAACTCGCGGCATTCACACTTCGGAACCACCATCTCCGTCAAGCTCAACACGAACAAGAAGGTGCCTACCTCGGCGTCCGCAGATGACGGGACCGATTCGCAACCTGCAGCGTCGTCATCGTCGCGAGCCTTTGTGCTTCATCGCCAACAGGCGATATCCGGAGAGTCTGGGAGTATCATGGATATCACCAAGCGCCAAAAGAACAGAAAGGTTAACAAGACGGACGAACTAGGAATAAGTGACAGTCTGTCACTCGAGGCAAGAGTCGTCTTGAAGGGCTTAGCCACAGGGTTCATCGAGTCTTGCTTCAATCGTAAGCCTATTCTTATCATCACCTTCCTGTCTGGCATGGTATCGACGATAACCGTCTGCCTTTTTGTGCGACCCTAGCTTTTTTGGCTGGGCTTTTGAAGGATATCAGGTCAGAACGTCCAAAGATAACCGAGAAAGACAACCTCCGTCTCCTCTTCGTAACAGAATGGTTTTTGGAGTTCTTCCTTTCCATACGGTCGAGGGAGCAACACGCAAAGGAAAGCGGCGAGGCCAAGTGGGACTTCGGGCCCATCGCCGAGGTGATGGAACGGTCATGGATCATCTGGGTGTTAAAGCGCATGAGGGAGGCTGTCGAAGAAAAGGTGTGCTTATTCGAGACCCTTGCTCCCGTATCACCCAGGCGCACTTACTCACTGATCGAACGGTTGCATTCTCACCTCTTAGCCCAAGCTCTGGACCGAACTGCAGGCGGGTATTGAGTGCCTTACCCAGTTACTCCTTCTCATAGACAAGATGTCGTCTTCGGATATCCGTGACGATAACCTCAGGGAGGCCGCGGATGTCTTGCAACAGCAATTGGTCTACAACGGCGAGGTCCTTGATATCGCCCTGGACAGTTTGAAGACGTACAAGCCTGGAACGCAGTCGCTAGTGTACCTGGATTCAAGTGTCTACCTTTCCTACGCCCTTCTCAAGATGTTAGAGTCTTGGGGCAAAACGAAGGGAAAGGAAACTTATGTCAGGCAGAAAGTTTCGAAGCGACGCCGAAAATCGAAAGGTAAGCTCAGCCGTAATGTGTGGTGCCCCGTGCCTGACGGTTTCCCCAGGTGTGTCAGAGGAAGACGGCATACCTGACGTAGAAGAGGAAGAGGAAGAGGAGGAGGAAGTCATTAACGAGACCTTATTTACGTTTGAAGCATTCGAGAGCGTACGTAACTTGTTTTCCACTTCCTGCGTCTACAATTCTAACTCGATCCTCAGAAATTTGCCCAAGCGGAAATCACCCACACCCTACTGACTTACCTCGCCCGTTATCGTGAATTCTCCTCGTCCGAGAAAATGCGTCGAGTCGTAAGCTTATTGCATCGACAAGCAGTAAAAGCTAAAGCGGAGGGTCTTTTCTTCAAGGTCCGTGTTGCGCGCACTCGTTTCATTATCGCATTACGGCGTCAGGGACTGACAATAGCATTATTTACGTAGGTCTCCACTTTGAACCTCTTCAAATCAGTCCTGGCAGACCAGAAATCGTTCCCTCGGGATCAACCCTACAAGGACCTCATCGCTCTCATCAATTTCATTTTGCGCCAGTTCTTCAAGGCGTTGGAGAAGGAACCGTTCCTCGCTGTCGAGGTCCGTCCGCATTGGAGTTCTACCCTCCACGGGAATCACGCTATTCTAAATCCCTTTACTTGTAGGCACTCTTCCCCAAGAACCGCGGTAATTGGAAACAGTACTCGAGCTGGCAGCCGGAAAGCAAGACCAAGAACGAGGCGAAAGCGATCCCGGACACACGGTTCCCGCCCGATGTTGAAGTCAAAAAAGGTTACTCCTGGAGTGATCAGCTTGGGATAGCGATTGCTTGTCTCGTTGAGGCGGGTCAAACAGAGTTGGTCAAGTGGACAACAGAAGTACGTCGATTCATGCAACGTGTTCCGCAATACTGCCGGTTCGGGGCTAACCTATGCCTGTGGCAGATCATCGCATTTGTAGTGGGTCAACGTTCTCGGATTATTGAAGAGACGGACGATCAAGAAGACGAAGAGGATGTCCAGGACGGGGATCCTTTGGTCGCGAGGGCGTCGGCGGAAGCACTGGCCAAAATTACTGACTATTGTGAGAGTTGGGACAGATGTTTTCCCTACGCCTTTGTTCTGATCGTCGCCGGCACAGTGATTCCCTATGAAACCGATGAGCAAGCAGAGGCAGCGACGAAGAACCCCAACCTCAAGCTTCTCTTTCGCCTGTCCAAGTTTTTCATCCTTGACGAAGGTACGGCGAACCTGCAATATGTGACCTTTCCTGGTTTAATTTCGTTTGTTCCCGTCCGAACAGATTCCGACGAATTGGAGTGGTATATTCCTTCAGGGATCTCCGTTGAAGAGCTCCAGCGCACCCTCAACGTCATCAAGCAATTCCTCGAAAAGCCAATCGATCTTGATGGGAAGAAAGCAGCACAGCTGCTCGCAAAGAAGCGACGTCGCAGACGTCGGCGTTCCCCGTCACCTGACTCTGGAAATGAAGACCTACCATCCGACGGTGAGCCGCATCGAAGGAACCGCAAGGAAAAGAAGAAAAAAGAAAAGGAAATCTACAAGTCGGCCCAGTTTATCGAGGACAGTGATGAGGAGTATGGCCAGATGGATGCTTTCCTGGAGAAAGAGAAGGAACGTCGCGAAAGGGCTGCCCTGGCCGCCGCGTCTGTTGGTGGCGATCGTCCTGCGACGATGAAACTTTCCGGCACAAAAAAGCGTCGCAGAAAGGACGGGAAGGACGGTTCCAAATCCAAAAAACGGAAGGGGAGAAAGGAGTCCGCGACCTCAGCTGACCAGGAGCATCGCCTCTCGGAACCGGATACGGACAGCTATGTGGAGGTCATTGCACACGCCCACTCCCAGGCTGTCAACCATGGTGATTCGGGAGATGCAGAGGTCACCGCCCGCCGCCGCCCTCGCCCTCGACCCCGACCGAT
>JANKHO010000644.1:0-18032 GCA_027627235.1 Agrocybe chaxingu | reverse complement strand
GCACCACGGCCTCTGTCTTGATAACCACCTCCCCTGCTTTCGAAGCCGCCGCGGGCGGCCTGGGGAGCAGGTGAAGGCGTGTTGTTACGGGAACCAGCCCAACTGTTCCTGATGATGAGTCATGTAAGCCAAAAGTGACACCTCAGCGCAAAAAGGGAGCAGGATGCGTACCCGTTGGAAAAAGAAGGATTCGAGGCAGCCCGCTGCACACCCCTGAGGTGAGGGGGAACATAAGCAGATTTGTTTAGGGAGAGAGTGTCTGAATAGCGCTGTAAGTGGGTGCTGTGCGGGGTGGTGTGAAAACGAGGCTCACCAAATTGACGCTCCATGCCCGTATTGCCGTTTACAAGACCATTTGTCATATTAGGTTAAGCAGTAAAGGTCTGTTGGTTTTTGAGAAGCTCCTTCGTCTGAAAAGAGAGAAGAAAGAAAAAGTGGGTGTTTTAAGAGGATGATGGGTGAGATCAAAGAGCGGGGGCTCGCTGTTTCTGAAAAATTCGCCCACCTTATGAGGGCGCTGACAAATCACAAATATTCACACGGTCATGCTTTTTAGTGGCTGTGCCAATTTCGACGACGCAAACGGACGTGGCAGCCAGCGCTTCCGTCAACGGCCATGTCCCACACACACACGCACGCACCCGGCGAGGAGCACTCCCACTCTCACTCACATGGGCCCCAGTCGCCCCAGTCGCCGCAGAGTCCAGGGATGCCCCCCATCGACCCCGCTCTGCAGGCACTCATCGACCAGACTTTGTACCCAGCCCACTGACACTATCGCAAGACGGAAGCATCGCGCTCTGCTCAGGCACAAGCTCGAGAAATGCGACGACTGCGGCGTTGACTTTGTCAACACAAACCGTCTCTCACGGATCCTCGTCTCCAACCCCACCCTCCTCTGCCCACCTCCCGCAAATGTCATTTCGCAAAAGCTCACGCAGGTCGTGACGAGCACAAAGGAAGAGGGCAATGTACGGCATTTTTTGTTTACTTTGCCTCGGTATTAAACTAACTCGTTTGTAGCAACTGTTCAAAACCGGCCAACAAGCACAGGCCATCGCCCGGTATACCGCGGCAGCAAACATGGCCGTTCAGCGTCCGCCATGGGAGGCCAACCAGTTCATGCGCGAAGAGCTCTCAACCGTCATCTCCAACCGCTCAGCAGCCTACTTCGACAGGAGGGACTACGTCTCTGCCCTCGCCGACGCAGAGACCGTCATCGCCATCCGCCGAAACTGGAGCAAGGGACACTTCCGCAAGGCCAAAGCCCTCGTCGGTCTCGAACGCCTGCGGGATGCTGCTGACGCTGTTCGCTTGGGGCTGGACTTTGAGCCTACGAGTAGTGTACGTTTACATGCTTCATACCGTTGACTTCATTCTCATTTCGAATGCAGGAGCTGTTGAATTTCCTCAACGACATTGAGAGTGTGGAGAGGAAGTTGGAAGACAAGAAGATCGCAGCGAGACAAAAGAAAGAAACTACACCGGCACCTGCAGCAGCAGCAGCCGCAACAGCGTGATAGATGTACCTCTTTCATACCCCTGCAGTCATTTCGCTGTTCCTGTATTTATTTCCTTCTTCCTTCTTTCAATATCTACACACTTTGGCCATGTATCACCTCTACCCATAACCATCTCGAACGGAGTCAGGTTTCCTCCGCCTAAAATCTCCGAACTCTTCATGATCAACGCCGTTATGTATTTATGCAAGGTGTTGGTGAAAGTGAACACTTCAAAATGATGAGCGGGCCTGTTAGTTGTCGATTACCTAAACCCCTTCGTCGATTTTGGAACTGAAGTGCTTGAATAGACGATAGGGCTTTTCACTTGCAATGTGGCGCAAGGCGGGCTGTATGTCTATTTTCGAGCAACTGCCAAGCTATTTTTAGCCCCGAAAACTCTGCTGTCCCCCGGTTCAGTTCACCGGAACAGTCCCCATCGAGAGCTGCCTGCCCGTACGGGGCACACCAGCATTTTGCCGCTGTGGTAATTAGGCGCTCACCAGAGAAGTGGACCAAAATTTATAGAGGTATCCAGGCGCACTCGTAAGGCATGGAAGGGAACCATTACGTGCGTGCCCTTGGACATGCGACGGTCGAGAATAGGAAGGGATACAGGCGGATAGAAGAGATCACTACGGCTGGTATTTCACTGACAAGTAAATTACTTATTCGAGGCGGGAGGCAAGGGACTTCGCAGGTCGTGGCTGCACTCCAATGGCAGCCATGAATTTCTCAAAAGTCACCATCCCATTGCACGTCACAGAATCATACTCTTTAGAGCCAGGGTCGCATCTTGACGGCCTGAGTGCCACAGCCGGTTTGAACACCTTGCGGTAGAGTGGGGTGACCCATTCGTTCCATACCCCCGCGAAATGCGGCAAGATCGCGTCTCCAACTATCTCAAGCCCATGGTCCGTGTAGAACGCCGCCTTTGCCATGTACGCTGTCTCCTGGTCGTTCCACAGCTGGAGGCAGGGAGGGGTCGGGACCCTCCGTGAGCCCTGGCTATCCGTGTTGAATGTGTACTGCGTACACGCACAGATGAGGAAGTAAAAGAACGACTCGAGGTCGTGACGGTAGTAATGGAGGGGAGGTGCGGTGGACTTGCGCGGCGGGATAAGCAGATCTTTGGCCGTAAATGACTGTGTGCTCTTGCGGTAGTGGGTCTTGGTCCTAGGGATGAAAACCTTGTCGTCTTCCTCTGAGGCCAGGTCGAAATCGGAAAGAATGCCGCAGACGGGCTTTCCAAATTCTTCAAGGTAAACAAGCAATATATTGCTTTCGCTGATGTCGTAGTGAAGGACACCGCTAGTCGTGTATGCGTGATAGTGTGCTGCACACAAGAGTCAGGAGATGCGTGAGTTACAGATACACAAAAGGAGGTAAGATGTACATACATTCGAGACAGTCGAGGAGGATAGTTTGGACCTCTTCGATGCTACTGGCATCAGCGATACTATGACATGGACGCGAAACAAGGAAATTGACGACGCGATCGCGGACGGGTTCTTCCTCCTTCTTGCGCATCTCCGGTGCCCACGACTCAAGCTTCAGACGATCCAGCATGACGATGCCAGAATCAAGTACTAGCTGTCTCCCTGTGGTATTCACAAACGGGCGCACAAACGGGTCGAAGCCCGCCTGCTTCATGCTCGCCCTGCTGAAGGCAAAGAGAGACGCTGCAAGCAGCTGAGGGCCCCTATCCGCGACGCTGCGGGAGTCGAATCCGACCGTCCGAATGATAGCAGAGCGACCGCAGCGCCCCAGCGCTACCGTAGTTCCATCGATGGTGATGCCCGTCGTGAAGTGGCACCTAGAGTCGCCGAGGCAATCGAGCTCGTTGCTGGTGGGCTCGAGCTCATCGCCTCTAACGAGGACCCTCGCGCGCTTCGACTTGCTGGACCCGTTCGCGCCGTCAACTTGGCTGATGGGACGTTTGGTCGAGGTCGAGCTGTTGACGGTAGTCGAGTGACTTTGGACGAAAGACATCAAGCCTGTGGTGTATTGAGATCGCGTTGCTGCGATAGGTAGTGTAGAACAAGTGGCATAGTCGAATTCCAGAGTCGTATAAATGTCTTGGGGCAAGGTAGCAGGGATTTCATGGAAAGGCTGATGAGGTGCGGACTCCGAAGTGGCGTTGAGGTAGACGTTTTCATATTGCTTCAGGGCATCTTCTTGGAGCCCACACTGTGTGTTGAGACTGGTGCCCAGAGTACTGGCCTCGAGGCCCCAGATGTTCTTCACGAAGTCGGAAACCGAAACAGGAGCATATCCGTGGCCCCAAAGCTCGACCTCGAGCTCCTGATGAACTACAGACATATCGACGTTCACTCCTAGATCAGAGTTGACCCGGAGACGGCTTGGTAGTCAGGTAGTTCGTACTCGCCAGTGGAGGATCTAGAAGACGTGATTTCAAATCCAAATTATGGGAGGTGAGTATGAACAAAAGAGAGGAAGACGAAGACGGTCAAGAGACTGTGGCCCTGACTGGCTGTCTACGGATAAGACGCGTAAAATGAATTGGGCTTAAGAATAAAGTGTTGTCGTGGAAGGTGGCTGCCGCTGTAGCCCATAATCGACAATGGTGATGGTTTGGGATAAGTTGAGTGCCGAGCCATCTGTTCCTTCGCCACCCGACACAAACCAAAGAACGAGCCACAGCTGCCACACTCCGCAATTACGAAAGTCCAGATGCTATTTTCCTTGGACATCTCTTCTAACACCCTCCTCCATTACTATAATCTTCTATGCTTCACCAACTTAAACCTTCTCTAACTTCCTCTTCGCCAGCTCCTCATGGAACGCGTCCCTCCATCCCTTGCGAATGTGCATCCTATGGGTATGCCTATCCCCAGGATGGTGTGCGACGAGGCCATTGAAGATGGCCGCCATGTCCATCGGGGTGATGTTGTACCTCTCGCCGTGTACGGGCATGCTACCAATGCGGTGCGACATGTCCGGAACGCCGGGAGCCTTCGCCTTGTGATGCTTCTCGCTGAGTGCAATCCCGTGCTCCTGGTTGACGAGCGTATAGTCGACAAATATGCAAGGACTAAGGGTCATGATACCAGTGGCAACGGGCTCTCCGAGCCCCTTGAGCAGCCTGGGTCCATGGGCGTTGGTGGGGTTTGGGTCCTTGTAGATGGTGACGGGCAACTCGCGCCTGGGGGCGAAGAATGACGGTTCATGGTCCACGTTGAACGGCTGCATGGCGCCCTCGTGCGTGGTGTTTGCGATGGCAATCAACCCGCTCAGCATATTTCCGTCTCCGTTTACGAAAGCGGGAATTGGCTTATCAAGAGTGAACAGGACTCGGGAGGCGGAGAGCTGAATATTGGGAGCATGAAGCAACATATGATCGATGTGCTGCTGGTGTTTGGTTCCGTAGAGGTAGAATGGCATCTCCTCCGGGTAGACTTTATCAAGGTGCTTGGGAGCGATGGACCGATTGACGATGACTTTGATGTTGGTAAGTTGAACATTGGAGAAGAAGAGCTTTAATTGTTTCGTACTGAAGAACAAGTCAGCAAGTATTGAATGGGCGAGAAAGAGAACGATGTACTTCAATCCTTTGTGGATCGATGCCTTGCAATGCCCGCTGGAGAGGATCTTTGGGAGCATTGCTTTCTCGGTCGTCAAAGTGAACAACGTGGCCGGTTCCTCCTCGACATGTTTGGCGTAGGCACGCATTATGTCTGTTGGAAGCTCAGCGGTGAGGACCACTTGCTGGCGGTAGTTTCCAATATGGAACATTGAGATGTACGAGAGGAAGAGCTTGTCTGCTCCTTGCATGACGAAGGAATGATGCGCCTTAGAGACCGAGATACGAGCCTCACATTCCTGATGAAAAAGTATATTAGTCAATGTGGAAAATAAAACAGGCACAGCCGAACCTTGATCTCCTCCTTTGCGGCTTCCTTGAACGTTTCTGCGAGGCTCTTAACCAAGCTGTGTGCGGTAGGGAAGGGCGACATTGGGGCGAGGATCAGGACCGTAAGATCGCCTTCACCCTTGAGCCCGAGTCGCTCCTTGTATTTCTCCAGAGCCAGACCATACGTCTTCTCGTTAAAAGTAGAAGATCCAATAATCAGCTCGCGGGTGTAGGGATCGTCTTGGCGCTTCGTGATGGAGAACCGCTCGAACAAACGTCTGTTCAGGAAATTTGCCTCCGCGACGTCCTCGTTGACCTTTCCATCTAAGTGGAAATTGCACGCGAAGACTATGATGCAGAGGTCGGGGCCTAGCTCAGAGAGCTTGTCCATAACGCCTCGGTTGTGCAGGATCTCGCTGTTGGGCCTGTTAACGATGTTGTCGATGATGTATCCCGTCTCTTCGTTGATGACAGACTGGGGCAGCCCGTCTCTCTCGGATGGAAGCATGACCAAGGTCTTGACGATCAAGTCGGGCTCGTTGAATGCCATGGTCGCCCAGTTGCAATATAACTACTGACGTGTTAGATTAGTGTCGCTTTGGTTGTAAGATAGGCGTACTTTCGCGGAGGTATACATTGCCTCTCCAAGAAGGGCGCATATCCTGTGATGGAGGCCGATGACATGATGCGCCAGCCAGACAGAAGTGGCAGCCGCCCCAGGTTTACTGCACTCCTCGTCAGTGATCAGAACGAATCAAGCCCGTAAGAGCACAAACCTTCCCTCTACACCATACGTTCCAATGCTGTCGACGTCGGCGGTGGTGTTAATATAGGCGGCCGTCACGGTCACCATGAAGCGCAGGCGTTCATCTCTGTAGCACAGACTTCCCGCGGGATAGGGTGCGAACCCGGCCTTGTGGGGGTCGATAGTGCAAGAATCGGCAGATCTGATGGAGAACAGCTGATTCTTGGTATATTCTGAAAGCGGGCGTTGCAATACGACATCGCCTGATGGTGGCAACTCAGCAGGGAGTGGAATTATGACGGCCTCTGGAGGAGGCTGAGAATGAAGTCAGCGACCAGAGCTTTGCGCGGAAGGTTCAGTGCGTACCAGCATTGAAGCGAAATAACCACCCTTTACCCTCGAATTAGTCCAAATTGAGAGAACGAATGACTCAGAGACGCACCCAAGCAGCGTCGACATGGATGTAGAAAGAGAGACCCATCTTGTGGTATTCATCACGGAGTTGGATGATGTCGAAGAGAGGGTCTACGGCCCCATGCTCTGTCGTCCCCATGATCGACACCACAGCATACACGGCCTGCTCTTCCTCCAGGCATTCCCTCAAGAAGTTGTCTAATCGATGCATGTCCATGCGGGCGGCGACGTCGACGCCAATGTGGACCAGATTACCCATGCCCAAGCCGGTGATAGCTGGGAGAGCATATTGATGTCAGATATACAGTGATTCAAACGTGCGAGAAGGCATACATGCCGCTTTTGGCAAGGAATAATGGCAAGCGAGGCTGACGGCCATCTTGGGAGCCTTGATCTTGAAGTACTCCTCGAGCACTTCTTTTCCCGTATTCGCAATGAGGTAGTCGGCCACGGCATGTTCGATGAACTGAGTGGAAATTCCGTAATTGGAGACAAGGCGGGTTGGGAGATCAAGAATTTCATCGACGGTTAGATTCAGCAGCTCCCAGGCAGAGCAGTTGACGAATTTCTTCTTGTCTCCATTGCAAAGGTTCACTTCGAATGTGTCCGCAACAATAGAGAGGCGGCCTTCCTTCACGGCGCGCAGCAACGACAAAGGATAGAATTTGAGGTTCCGGGCTAAAGAAAGTTCAAGAGAATGGTAAGCGCCCAGAGAGTTTTTAGAAGACGTATGCATTACTGACCAACCCTGAACGAGACAATTCGGGATCAGTCAAAGCGAACCAAAAGGAAGAAGAGTAAGAGACGAACCAAGTCGCCTCCAAGTTGGCGACACTTCCGCCGCACGTGATGTGACCCCACCCAATAGGAGCCGCGGGTTCGATAGCCGGCTTTGGGTCGTAGGATGAACGATACCCAAGCATTGTGCATATCTGCTGCCCCACAAGGTACTCTACGTGGCTGGTGATAGGACCGACCTCCGGAGTAACGTTGTTCTGGTTCCAGAGAAGTCCTACGAGGTAACCAAGAATAGAGGGCATCGAAGGATCGGAAATCGTGTGGCCGTTGTAGCGGGGGGAGAAGAAGGGGATGCAATGCTTCGCAAGCATCTTGCTCAGGAAGTCTACGTAGCCTTCGAGCTTGTTTATCTGCTTGCTGAACGCGGCAGAGTGGACAGTTGCTTGATCTATGAAAGTCTTGCCAACCATTTATTAATATTCCGTCAGGCTGGAGGGTGGGACTTACTGGATCATCAGGGTAAAATTTCTCTCGAGCGTCTTTCATGTCATGAATAATGGCTGCGAATGCATCCTGGAGGATTCTGTGGTTCTCTCCCTTGGTACCAAGGAAAGAGGCACAAATTTGTTCGTGCGTTGCGCTGAGGCTAGAGTAGCCAGCGTCGATGTTGGATTTGTGGGAGGGCATGAGTGTCTGAGATATCAGGTAGCACGATGGCTTCCGGGGAGAAGGGAGCCCTTATATACACCTGGTCACTCAGGCGAGAAGTGCTTCAGCCCCTTCAGCGGTCAGTCGACTAGCTTGAGCTAAAAATCAAGATAAGCATCGATTGCATCCTTCCGAAGGGGTCAAATCAGACAAACTGTCCTTTAGGCTTTCATAAAAATTTAACAGAAATATTGATCCATATATCTTTGTGATAGCAGGCCTTGAGGAGACGTTATGCATATCTTTGCATCAAAAAGTTTACAGTGTACAGATCTCTGCCAGATATATACCGTGTCTTCTGATATGATAACTTCGACGCAGTCAAGAATCTTTGCAGCCACTTCCATTTACGATATGGATTTATTGAATCACTTTTGAGCCTCTTTTACCTCCATTGATTGTGTCATATTACCCTCAGGGGTTCCATTTCATCGTTCCTTATACCAGACACTAGGGCCCTTAGGCTGCTCCAAAACTTTATCCTAAATCCCCTTTCAATGTACTTACTCTAACTATACTTGGTATTATCCTCGCTTGACTCATCGATCGACATGGGCAACTGCGCAGTCAACTGGCGCGCGGAATGTGGCGCACGCGTCGGTAACTGCCTTTTTTGTAACATTTTGATCGTTGCCTCGCTTACGTCATCCAACGGAGATCCGAGGGACGAATCTTAGCTGTGCGGCTAAGCTCAAACTCCGCACTGCTGTAGAGCCAAAGGGAAAGAAAGTTGACGAATCGAATTCTCCGGGTAATTTGAAGACCCAGACTTGATCGTGATGTGCGTTAAACATGGCGGGCATTGACGTAGCGGACAGCCGGCGGACAAGATGACATTAATAAATATTGGCATATCGAGAGAGTGGTGAGTTAATGAGGACCAAGCATCACTGTATTGTAAGAGAAGAAACTGAGAGTGAATCAGTAATGAACCAGACAATGCCCAATGGTGCTGGAAACTTGAAACTCTACAATGTGTTTCTATTATTACATCTCAGCTCCCGGGCCTATACCCTTATGCGAGGAAGAAATGCTGGCACTCAACAAAAATAGGATCAAGGTGAATGTATATTGATAGAATAGAGTTTAGGAACTTACTGACAAGTCCTTCTAAATGACAATGCTATTCAATGCGATTCGCAAAGCCTGCAATCGGGGCTTATCTTGAGCTTCAGTCTGACCTAGTTCACTGGAAACACTGATTCACGCCGGGAGAAGAAGTGACAAGCGGCGTCGCAGCTCAATTCTATTCCACCTCTAGTGGGCTTGATTTGACACGCCGGTTGGTTCCGGACTGAACAAAATTCTGCTGCTAATGAATCCCATCCCAAGGAAGCTCAGGTAATATAAAAGTCACAGATATAGAGCAGAACTCGGCTGTGGTTTCAATAAGTGACCCTCGGAACTATCACTGTAGACCTGACAATCCGAATAATTTTGGCGTGGCCTAGGCTGGCCAAAGTTCCTAGCCGGACCGAAGCGCCTGCTTGAGAACAGTGGCGTTCGGACACTGAAAGACCAATCTGATTGGTGAGATGAGAGGACTTCTGGTGAAATATCTTTAGGATCAACTAGATATTCGGAATAGTCTAAAATCGAGGACTTTGCGACACATCCCCTTATGGACGCGTCGTTCTGCCTACTTTACCATGCATCAGTGCCATCTTGACAAATGATTAATATCAATAGACTCGCTCCTGAATGTTGGAACCAACGCCGGAAATATTTAAAGACTTTGTGCACTCGCCTCATATCGTCGCTTCGGAAGCCCTTTCCGTTGTTTTCTCGTCTCTCAAGCATCTGCACGCTGCCCAGGTTCTCACATTCCAGGGATGAGCCATAAATGGATTGCAATCAACGAAGACGCCCCTGGTTTGCTCATAAAAAATGGCTCCTCTAGGCTATTGTCAATTTGGTGCTTCTGGGGCATTGAAAATGGAGCCTACTGTGTCCCCTCCGTCTGCTGTTTCTGCTGTTGGGAGGGGGTGATTGCCGCGATTCCTGTAAGTATGCTTGTTTAATTGAGGGTGTCCATTTCCTCGCCCACAATTTCAGGGGCGAGCTGTTGGGTGAGATCGCATCCATGCCCACAGCTTACGCTTTCCCGCCTCAGCCCCAGCAATATGGTCGAGGATCATGTCCAGCTTTTTGTTGTTCTCTTCATAGAGCTTGGGACGATAAGCGGAATATTCCGGTTTAGATTCGTCAAGGATATCGATGAGCAAGTCGAAAGGACTCATCTGTTGTTCCTTCAGGAGCGCTACCACCTTCTCGATGTGCTCGGCACTAGTTCGTGGGGGCTCTTCTGCTTTCGAACGCGGCAGAGGGAGGGGACGTGGTTGCGCTGCAATAGATCATATTCGTTATACATCTCACTACTGATTACAAGAGAGCCGACTTTTGTTCTTCAGCGCCACTGAATTCTCCACCCACAAAATCCGTGGCTCCCTCCACTGTACCCGAATCCCTCTGAACTCCATCATCGTGTGATGCGGATGCTTCAGGAGCGGAAGCAGAGAATTTCGAAGCCCTGCAACGGAAGTTGAATTGAGGTTGCACTGGTTCAGGGTTTTCGAACGTCTGGTGTGCATCAGCAGCGGTAGGAGCGCTGCGACTGCCGTCACCACTGAGAGGCGAAAATGAGAGGATCTGCTCCTAGGGGGTAGACGCGGTTGGCTTCTGGCGCCTAGTCTTCGTCGTCGCCGCGAGAATATCGGCAGAGGACCGTGGCCGTGGTTGCATTGAGCAGCAGAAGGGAGGACTCAGTGGGAGGTAAACGTGACCTGAGACTGAGTTTAGGGTCGGCCGGATTTACGGTTACTATAATAATATAGGGAAACGGCTGTGCAGCCTGGTCACCACCACTGACGCAGGTCGGTCTGCCTCTCAGAAGTCTACCAATTTATCTGCCATGTCTCAAGCTCAAGGTCCGGGAAGACCACCTCCTCTACTTGCTCTTCCCGAGGAGATCATCGTCCAACACATATTCGCTTTGTTACGGCTCCGCTCTCTGATTTCTTGTTCTCTTGTTTGCAAGCAGTTCCATGATCTGATAGCCTCTTCCGTGCTCCTTACATACAATAAAGAGCTCGAAATCGCTGGCATGGTCAAGAATCTACGATTCACGGATGATACTCTCTCTCTCAACGATAGGTTGAGGATGCTCCGGGATCGACAGGCTCGCGGCGAACATCGATTGGAAATGGAGAAGGACGATTGGAGTTCCTGAAAGGAAGGACCCTACTACTTCCCTCTTGCTCGGCCAGGGAGAATCAGTATTTTTATTTCTCCAGGCTAAATTGCCCGTTGATCCCATTACCGAACTGTGGTATGCGGCACTGCCTACAAGCGAACATGACGAAGTTTGTTGGGAACATATAACTTTCGGAGAGGATATTCTAATCCTGAGTTATGCTCTTGCGATTCAGGAGCACGATCTCTTTGCTTGCGTGACAAGGTAACTCGTGAACGAAGGTCGAATTTTGGCACTGACACATATTCGCAGCGAGCCACTTCCGTCTTCCGGCAGTCATTTACGTATCAAACTCCACCTCCTCCAGCATTCGACTCGAAATGCACACCCCAATGCGACTAGAGCCATCATTGACTTGTTGATCTACGCTGTTGACTATGAGGACGATTCTCCGGACACAGCAATTGCCATAGGTGGCAGCCATCTTGCAGTGCTGACCTTTGAATTCGGAAGGCCCGATCATAGAATCTCTGTCTGGGACTGGACGACGGATGAAAAAGGGTGATGTATATTGTGAGGCGCGTCTCACTGGGCTCCTGTTTATTAGAGAGGACCTTCTGGTAATTGGCGACCCTTCGAGGAAGTGTCTTGACATATATTATCTGTCGCCTTCAAAGGCGGACGGCGACAGGCAGGGAACAAGCATACAACATATCCACTCATTAGGCCTTCCGAGCCTCGATGATCAACTTTCACTTGAGATTCGAGGAATCATTATCTCTGGAAAGCACTGTCCGCCGCCGTCGCGTTGTATAACTCCCGGAAACTCGAAGCGACCATTTATGATAGAACCTAACACCTCGCTCGTCGTTGTCAAACTCATGGTCGTGACCAATAATAGGTACTCCCCGAGGTTCAACTTCGTCGCTAAAGTGCAAAGTCTTCTCGACATTTCAACGGCCGCTTTGCGCCACCAGGCCACTATCGAAACGCCATGGTCCGAGTGGGGCCCCGAGACCGTCAGAGTCGTCCCAAATTCTACTCCAGACGAGGACCCAAATTTAGGGTATCTCACATCTTCCTCGTGTGGTGCTAAATTATGCTTCCATTGGCGTAACGACTTGGAGATTTTCGATTTCAACTGTAGCCCATTTACGAAGCTGATTCAACATCCCAGGACGGAGGAAGGTCTGGGACCCAGGATTCCAGACGTTCTTCATCAGGATATCGACATCTGCGGCCCTTTTGCGGAACCTATTGGAAGCTCCCGAGTTCCTTTCTCCTCAGCGTACCGCCGCAAAATTATGACAAACAAACCATACTTCGATGAGGTATTCATTGACGAGAGCCGAGTTGTTGGATTTATTGTACGTCTCCTTGTTGGCGAGATCATGGCCCCGATTGACCTCCTACATGATGCAGGATTGGAGCGACATATGCGTACTATACTTTGGATGATCCAGTTCTGCCGAGGTAATTATCGCATCCTATGAGTTACTTGTTATTAACTTGAAAAAAGGCAGGCTCACGCTGACCGAGGCTTAAACGCTTTGTGAGATGTTGGATAGTTTGACATGAATCTCCAATGAGCCTGCGGCTCTGTATTTGACGCACCAGAGAGAGTAGATGCTGTTTCCTTTGACTCAGATGGGTATATTAAGGAGGCCTCTCATCGATAAGGTGGCGCATTTTTTCTGAGCCCGACCAATGTTCAACTAAGGTTTATTTAAGTTAGCTACGCAGGACAGTGAATGCCAAGCGATCTCTGCACCTCTATGCAGTGCAGCTAATCTGCGCTTGCCGATGACCTCACTTTTCTCCCATCATCGCCAATTCTTTTCTCGTACAGAACCAGACATGAAAACCATACGCATCAGCCAATTTATATGTGCTTAGCACATCCGAAATCGTCTTGCTTTTCGCATTCGTACGTGGCGATCTGGCAGACCGGCTGGCACTAATAGCTCCATGGACTCATCGTGTATAATAAGGCCTGCCATCGAAGTCAAGATGCACTTCCAATCCTCCCGTATCACAGGCCCCGGACAGAGCCATGAAGCACACCTTTTTCGACATCGTCGTGGACCAGTTCAGGCGGGTACCCCCTGTCGTTTACGATGGCCTCTCTGGAAAACACGTTGTCGTTATCGGCGCGAATATAGGGATCGGCTTCGAGGCTGCGAAGCATTTCGCTCGCATGAAGCCTGCGAAGCTCATCCTTGCTTGCAGGAGCCAGCAGCGAGGCGAGGAGGCTCTCAAACGTATGCCCTTGATCTCCACTTTGAGCAGCAACTAACTCTCGTTCCATCCTCCAGAGTTGAAAGAAGAAACACGCTGCGAAGTAGCCGAGCTGTGGCTCGTCGATCTCGCGAATTTCTCCTCGGTGAAGGCATTTGCTAACCTCTACGAGAAAGAGGGTGGAAGGCTCGACCTTCTCATTGCAAACGCAGCGTTCCTGCCCATTGGCAACACTCCGCAAATGACCGCTGAAGGATGGGAGCTAGCGTATGCTGCATGCTCGATTTGTCTAGGGAACCTTGACTAATTGGTACCTTTACTTCCACTGCTGTTTCTGAACTCCATGCAGATTCCAGACCAACGTCCTCTCTCAATCGCTTTTATCTCTCCTCCTTCTGCCGAGGATGTTGGAGACCGCTCATGAAAACGCCACCCTCCCGCG
The DNA here is from genome assembly GCA_027627235.1 of Agrocybe chaxingu. Taxonomy (NCBI): domain Eukaryota; kingdom Fungi; phylum Basidiomycota; class Agaricomycetes; order Agaricales; family Agrocybaceae; genus Agrocybe; species Agrocybe chaxingu. Next base: position 4,181 of record JANKHO010000644.1, on the reverse strand, counting down.
TCTCGTCGTCGTATCAAGCGACACCCATTATTTCTCCACCATGGGCACGCAGCGGGACCTGTTGGGCTCGGAAAAACCTTTAAATGTGTTTGGCAGTCAAGCCTTTTGCACACCAAGGTGTGTCCATCACCTTGAATGATTCTGCTTCACGTCCTCACCATGGCTCAAATTCTGCAGTATCATGAGCAGTCGCTATTTTGACACTAAACGTTAGCCCATCGTCTACCCTCGCTTCCAGTTACGAAATGCGTTCTAATTCTGGGGCTTCCAGTATTGAACGTCCTCTTCACCCGCGCGCTCGCAGACAGACTCCGCGATGAGCCGCTCATCGTCGACACCGTCAACCCGGGATACTGCTATTCTGGGTTACGGCGAGGGCTCTCCGGAGTCCGAGGAGTCTTGAACTGGATTATGGACTTGGTTCTCGCGCGCTCAACGGAGAAAGGCGCCCGACAGCTCGTGTGGGCCGCTGTGGGCGCGAAGGGTCATGAGGACCGCCTCCGAGGGGCGTACATTAATTTGGCCGCAGTTGCGGAGCCGAGCGACTACGCGGTCAGTAAGAAGGGATGTGGGGATCAGAATAAGCTATGGGTGAGTCTGAGCTTGTTTCCTAACGTGTTATGAATGCGATGCTGATGGATGGTGAATGAAATAAACAGGATAACTTGATTGACATATTGGCTGGAATTGATCCTAGGGTGCAAGATGTTGTCCAGAAGCATCTGATTTCAGTAAATGCGGGTTTGTAGCAGCACCTAGGATATGGTATCTTTGCTGTAATAGGAACTGTGAAGGAGTTGTAGGTCGAAGACTTGCAGTGAGCCAAAAAATTGATCTGATCTTGGCAATGGCCAAAAGACGATTTTAGTACTATATCTCTTCTATTCGCATATCCTCATCGTCCGAATCTGTAGTCGCAGGAGGCGCGGGTTTCGTCTCTTCCTTAACATCACCCATCGTCGGCTCCGGCCCAGGAGCCATCTTGATCTCTTTCTCGAACTCTTCTTCCACGTTGATGATCTTCGGTTCTTCGCCATGGAGGAGCTGTACCAATCGTTCGATATGTTCTGAGATCTATCAGCGTTGTGAGTATATGTGTTGAGATGAAATAGCGTGGACTAGACCTTATCCACCGTCTCGTGCTCATGTGCGACTCGGATGATCTCATACACTCCGTGCTGTCGTTGATAGTCGCGGCCCCAGCGCGTGTGGCATAGGAGAAGCAATGTCTCGACGTGTGTCAGCCGGATGTTCGCGTCTGGCTCGCGCTTTTTGGTGGATGGGAGGAATTGGAGAGGTTCGAGGAGTTTTTCCTGGTCCTATCACGACGTTAAAAATAATCTGATCATAGTCTGATAAATGGCATACGTCGAGATCATACTCCTCGGGACCAGCAAGCGGTAGCAGGAGGTAGGGTAGAGCATCAATCCCAGGTGCCGTTTCTTTTGATGGAGGGACGGCTGCCTGTGTAGACTCAGGACTGAGGATAGCTTTGTGCCCTGCGGCATGGAAAGAACAATTTCTGTGGCTAGCCTCAGTATCAGTCAGGAGAGGAAAGAGCAGCAATGTACTTGATTGTGGAAGCCACTCCGCCTCTCCGGACCTTGTCTGTATGTTCGGTGAAAGCCACTACTTTGGCGAGGGGATACTCCAACGAGTCCGGTTTCGCTGGGTTGACAGGTTGGGGGGAAAGGAAGTAATTTCGACCTATCGGCGACTAGAAAATTGTCAATTTAATGTCCCTTTCGACGGAATTGGAGGTACGTACAACCGTCATATTCGCAAATACATTGGCCAAGAAGTGAAGCGTCGCCTTCCTTGACCGTCTTGATAGATCTCCATCCTCGACGATCTGTGCACCCTCTACAAAGGCGTCGAGAAGGAGTGGTAGAGCAGCCATTTCTTTTGGTTCGGCCGAGGGATAGGGCACTGGCGCTGGACATGACCCGCACCGCGATTCGACTGGGTAAAACGAGTTGGATAACCGGGAGTCGGGGATGACGGAGACTTTCAGGGAAAGTAAGGTAGAACAAGCAGGCGATGCGGCTGTGAGATTCGAGAGGAGCATTGATGCAAGATCAGCGAGGATGGAATGGGGGTTCTGTGGCGTGCTTGATGTTAGGAGGTAGGTAAAGGGGAGGGAGACGCACAATTATGTACGATGCGATGAAACTCAGGAAGGCGGGTTCGGAAAGTGGTGTTAACATTAGCGGAGAGTCCGATAAGTTCACCAATGCACGGAAAGCATCATGGGCAACACTCTAGCTGAGCATTCAGTCGCAACCGTCCATGAAGACTGCACTTTACGCACTAGTTGATCTCGACATAGCAGCTTCAAGTCCCTGATGATATCGCTCTCTTTCGGCTTCTGGAGCCCGCCCGATTGAAGTCCAGTAAAGAATATGCTCCTATGCGGCGCTCCTTTCACAGTTTGTGGTAACAAATTCTCGATTGCTATCTGCCGAACTTGCGGATTTCGATCGCGTAAAAATGTTGTAAGCTGTTTTTTTCACCAGTAGAGATCAATAAAGGGAGTGCGGTCAAAAAAATGTGAACAATACCTCGCGGAGCTGACCCTCCATAGGAATAGATAGACGGTTGTGGGTCGGAAGAGGTTGAACGGGAAAGAGTCATTCTGATTTGCAGGATCGCGGTAAATTGACACGCACGTGATCTGCTAAACGCGTCCATGACACCTCGATTACATAATCTTACCGCATTGTCAAGGTCATCCTTCACTAGTCTTTCTCTTTGCCATCTTCCGCCATCTCCAGGGCTTCGCCATCGCGGGCTTTCTTACTGCCACATGGCAGGATACAACAGGACACGATATGTTGAGCAGCTCCTAGAAAAGACAGAATCATTGCCAGCCTCGTTCACGGTCCATCTACATCCGGAGCACTGGGTCTTGAACAACGGATCGAAGTTTCTGTACAACCACCAGCTCGCAGTACGTCCTTACATTGATTACGGTATCTACATATTACTGAAATGCACTTGTAGTCTCTCTTAGATGACATACGTGCGCATCGGATACCCGTAGACTTTCTGGAACTATTCGATGCGGCCCGGGTTCCTTTCTATGATGGTATGGACGCCGTTGAGCTGTGGCTTGTTGTTTCGTGGACTAACGTTTAACTTCGATCAGGTTGTATGGTGGTGGAGCTACTAGACTATCGACCACAAAGAAGCAAAGAGCCTGCATTGAAGACGCCAGAGAGGACACGCGTTGTCCTACATCCCAACTCCGAAACATTGTGGGCGGACATCTGCTCGTTGAATCAGAAGAATGGGAAAAAGTGGACTGACATGGATGCGTTGGAGGTTGAGGCGAAGCTGCTGGTGCGTACTTCTCTTGCCACTTTTCGTATAAGCGCCCTGAACACCTGCGAAGCTTGCCACTTCCCAGCCTCTATGCCTCGACCCAAACCCTCATCTGACTCGCATCGTGAACCACGTCCTCAGAGTTTCGACCCCGAGCATGCCACTCTCGCTCAAACGAAAAGCATCGGCATTAGAAGCGGAAGAGGATGGGCCCGAGAAAGCGAAGAGAGAACGACTGCTCGGGTTTATGGCGCCTCGCGATAACCGACTTCATGCCCCAAGGTTTGTCAGTGTTCTATTTGTTGAGATTATCCTCATGTCTTGTAGTTACCGGCTGCTGGATGCCCATAACGTCATTCGGCAAAAGGAGGCAGAACAGGCGGCGTCTGGACAAGGGCCACAACCTGGGAACCAGTACATGAATGTGGTTCCTCCCTCCGATCAAGCTGTTCAGCCCTCTCAAACTCAATTACAACCGCAGCCGCCTGCTGCTCCTTCTACTCCTGCCCCTGCTGTGGCAGCCCCATCGCCGAGCGACTCCGCGGACAAAAGGTCGCAAAAGCCTAAGAAGATCGACACGCCCCAGCAGTTCAATGTCGCTTACCGACCGAATGGTACCCCTACTCCCGTTCCCGCCCAACCTACCACACACCAATTCGTAAACCAACATCCTCCTCAAATGAACGCAGGACCGATGATGCAGCCGCAGGTTTATGCGAGCCTCCAAGCAGCCAAAGAGGCTGCGAACAGAGCACCAACGCCTTCTCAGCAGCTGCAAATGCAGCAGCAAATACAGTACTTGCAATACCAACACCACCTGCAGCAGCAGCAGCAGCAGCAGCAACAGCAACAGCCCC